>VDFB02385081.1:0-27094 GCA_007258455.2 Sequoia sempervirens | reverse complement strand
ATACCTATTTGGAGTTTGAAGCTACGAATTCTGCTTTGTTGACAAGCTATGGTATGCTTCTCCATCTTAAGACAGAGTAATGTGTATATCATTCCTTGTAGTCGCTTGGTGGTTAGTTGGATATGATACAACTTACACATTTGTCTTCAAATATAGGTATCGTTCGAGATGATTGCATAACTAAAATGCGATTGATGTCTTTTGCCGATCTTGCTTCAAAAGGGTCTGGGGAAATTTCTTACAGTTCTGTGAAGGACACATTACGGGTAATACCAGTTTTAATCCATCTCTTAGGTGCTCAGTCTGGCTTTGTTTCTAGAGTTATGTAAATTGACTAGGGCTGTATTACAAGTTGACACCCGCTTTTAATTTCTATTTTTAAATTAAACAGGTCACAGATGATGAGGTAGAGTTTTGGATAGTTCGGGCAACTAGTGCAAAGCTGGTAGACTGCAAGATGGATCAAATGCGCCAAGTAGCAGTTGTAAGGTACATATAACGCATGCCTAGTTGCATTTGTCAGCTACATGATAGTCTTATTTTGTTGTTTCCTTTTTTATTCGATATCTGGTGGTGATTGACAGCCGATCTGCTGAGCGAGTATTTGGACCTGCACAATGGAATGAACTGCACTCAAGACTCTCACTTTGGAAGGTGGTAACTTTTGTATCTATTACTGATGAATTTGCATAATTCAGTCTTAATAGTAAAAAATTATATTGCTTTCTCATTCAATTCATTCTTACTATTTTATTTCTTATTTTTGGTGCTTTTTATTATGTAGAAGGTTGATGGAGGAATCTGGTTAGAATAATAATAAGAGTTTGTTTAAATGCATTTTTCTATTTCATGTATAATTTGCTCTTTTTGGGCTGTATGGATAACTCACTTAATCCGCTTGATCTGACAGGACAATATTACAAATATTATTAGAAACATTCAGAAGGTGAATGCTGCTCCTGAACAGGTGCCTGAAGCAATGCAAGGAGTGGCAGTCCAATAAGCTTGTATTTTTCACTTTTTGCTAAAATTATTGCTGACTAAAGTCGCTTTTGGGTTTTTCTCGGATCAGTGGAAAGAGCAGAGTTACATTCAGGATCAGTAATATTAGGTCATAACAAAGTAGGTTTTCGATTCAGAATTTATGTTTTACAGGTGTAATCAGAAAATCTAAATTATTGTAGTTTTATGTTGGGCTATCAAGAAATCAATTTTTGTTCTGGACGTGTTCTGTGGTTGGGCTCTTGGCCTCGGTAAGAATAATGTGGTTCTGCCCTTATTAACCATTTTCGTTGGCCTCATTTGTACAATAATGATCATAGGGATTTGATCATAGGGCTCTATTATGGAAGTCTAATGAATCAACATTTGAGCTCATCTTAGTTGACCTCGATAGGTAGTCATTGTGCCCCGGGCAGATTTTGGCGGAATGGATACCCCTCAGTCCTTGGCTCTAAGCCAAAGGGGGCCCCCTCAGGGTATCTCCAAATAATAAAAAATAAAAAATTACAAGGTCAGGTGACTTCTTAGCACAAACACCCTCTTAGTTTTTGCATGCTGAACATAAATACGTTTGTTGGTTGTCTTTGGATTGTGGTTGTTTTTGGATTGATTTCGGATTAGTCAGAATTGTGAGATGAATGGCTTATTAAAGCATTAGATGCTCTAGAACTTTTTGCAATGGGAAAAATATTTTAAAGTGAAAATCAAAAGCTATATTCCAAGGGTGTTTGTATTAATTAGGTTTTCATACCTTGAAATTATTACCACTATGAAAAAAAATGTTTAAGTGTAATGAGGACCTCTTGGGATCATCTTGAAAGCTAATGAAAACTTTATATATTTAAAAGATACAGGATTGAATTAATTTTGCATTGGTTAAAATTGTGATTTAATCAACGCGTTAACTTTCAAAGCCTAGCCAATAGGGAAAGTAGCTAGACGATGAAAATCTTAGTTATTGAATTCAAAGTGAATTTAATGATGCTTTTGTGATAAGTGGATCTGCTTGTTTTAAATAATTATTGTAATTATAAATGAATGTGTAAAGATGTTTGTGTGATATAAGTGGGTATGTTATGTGGTGGTATAAATAAAAAATTATGTCATTTAGTTTAATGAACTTTTCAATTAAACCATCTTAAGATCATAAAATATGTGTCAAATTTTGCAAAATTAAGAATTGCCGTTCAAATGTACATGAAAGCCTTCAATCATCATCACTGTATTCAATCCAATGTACTATAAATGTGTTGTAAATGGTCCTACATGAATTCAAAAGAAATGAGACTATTTATTAACACTATTTTTATTATTATAATATTACTTCCATACTTGAAAATGTTGTAATGTGCTGTTTTTTTAAATATCAACGGTAGGGCAAGTCTTCTAGTTATGTATTTATTACATTACATGTTAAGCTTGCTTAGCAAATGTTTTAATTAGGTTTGGTAATGTTTTTGTTTTAATTGGATTTGGTAATCTAATTTTTATTTTTTTGGGGAGGAGATTGAGGTGCTTCATTCTTTGGAATTTGTTATTTCTAGGAGAGTTTATTTTTTAATAAATATAGTTTTATTGCATTTATTATTTACACACTTCATGGATGAATAGTTAAGTTTTGTTTTTCTCATTTTAAGTCTTAATAATACTTAGGTTATTGTAAATGGCATTGAGACATTTGATCTAATAAAGGTTATATTCAATTATTGAAAATCATACATAGAATCAAAACAAGTTTACAATTGAACTAAATATTTTCTACCTAAAATTTTAGGATAATTGAGCAAATATAAGTTTGTCATTATGTCTATAGAGTATTTGGGAAATCTCTTTTGTTTCATCTACTTTAGACATCTAAAAGTTAAGTTAAATAGAGCTTAAAGCTTGTTAGATATTTGTAATTTTTTTTAGATAACTCTTTAAGAAGCATATGCTAGAGAAATTTGACCTCTCCATTGTAGCCAAAATCTTGAGATCACATAACATAGTTTGAGTAGAAAAATAAAAAATAATTGTAGTGTTGTAGTAGTACCACTACCTCCATTGTAGCCAAAAACTTGAGATCACTTAAACATAGCTTGAGTAGAAAAGAAAAAGAAAAAAAAAATTGTAGCATTGTAGTAGTGTCACTACCCCACTCATCTTTTGCCATACAAAGTTTAGCCTATTGAATGCCCAAAATATTCATGTAAAATAATCTTTGAATTTTCACTCAATTGATGGAATAGACTCAACATGCTAGTGATCAAACATGTGAATATAACACTATTGTATAATTTTGTGCCATGCGATTTGCCAACTTTGCAAAACACTATTCTATTAAAGTATTTTTCCCACCTCATTTGACATGTTAATGCATAATCATCTACCTTGTCAATGATACATATGGTGTGAGGTTAGTGTTTAGTTTAGCAAGGTGTTGTGTTAGCACTCCATGCAATCATATGCTACTATCAATATGACATCATTACTTGCTCCAGGCATAATTTGTTGCATTTTGATTTGATGCTTGATCTTTGGATGCAATATTCTTATTCATCTAGACTTTGAATTTTTTTTGTGCTTAAAATTATTACTTGATGGTTATGGTGTTGTGTAATTATCCTTTTTTTGGTAATTGTGTCTCATGTTCTTTGGAATTTGCAATTTTATTAGACATTTGCAGAGAGTTCTTGTTTTGAGACATTGTAGAGCTCAATTATTGCTCATTTTTTAGTGCCAATTTTATCAAAGAGTGCATGACTTTTAATGTATTTCACATGCCTTTTTTTAAAAAAAAAAAAAAATTGTTTGATTTTTTTTTTCACAAACTATAATATCTAACATCCAAAACCACTTTCTATGATCAATTGTTTTGAGAATGTGATATTTTATAAATGTCAATTTTATTTGGAAGGTGTCTCTAAGATCGTTGATTGACTTTCATTTTTGTTTGCAATATGAATTACCTTATGACTATTTTTAGTGTACATTAATATTTGTGTGTAAAATGGGGCAACCATTTTTTAAAAATCCAATTGGATGGAACAAACTATTGCTCAAGAGTGCATATAATATCCATTTTCAAGTATAAGGTCTTTATCCCTAACTTTTGGGGGCAAGTTATATAACTAACTAATTGGCATAAACACATTGAGTGGCTAAATAAGGGTGACATCATTTACGGTCGTCTTTGTCTATCACTTTCCATGGGATTTCTACATCGCATTGAGGACATTGAATGCCCTTATACTAGACTTGGTAGACCACTTTGCACTTATTTGTTGACATTGTGTTTGATGTTTCCATGGATGCTACACTATTTGATGACATTAATGATCTTGTTGATGATAAAGCAGAGCATGGAGACCCATAAAACTTGATTAATGTTGTCAACTAGTGATGTAATTGGTAATGCATCTACTGACATTTATTTATAAGATATTCCTCTCATTAGAGTGACCTTTTTTAAATTTCTACATGTGTGACATTAGTTGTCTATTTGTAAAATATTAACTTGATGATTGCCCTCACTTGTTGGAAGAGACTATTCTTTGTTTGATGAGTGATCCACACAAGTTTGATTCACTACGTGATCCACTTCCTCTTGTAGACCTTCCTATTGTGATGAACATTCCTCATTTGATTGATTTGTCTCCATTTACTAATTCCTATTGGATAGTGACTTTCCCTTAACTTGTGTTTAGGTTGTTTTTACCACATATTCAAAAAGCTTGAACTAGTTCTAGTTACCTTCCCATTTCTTAATATATCCTCTTTTCAAGGATAAGACTTATAACTATATGTCTTTGTAAGGAAAGAAATGCTTTTCAATGCAAGTGGACCCTTTTCAACATTTAGGATTGTCCATTTTTATCTAGTTTTGATGTAGTTTGTTGTGGATTTGCAAGATTGTTTGTTGCGAGGAAGGGTCTACCTATTCGTTACTCTATTTTCTCAATTTATTTTTTGAGGGGATGGAGGAGGGGTAGGTAGTGGAATAACTATCATTCCCTTTTTTTGGGAAGGAGGGCAGAGGTGAGAGGATGTGTATCTTTGTCTTTCAAGGGATTTTTTTGTACATGGGTACCTAGCATAATATTATTTTCTTGGAACCTATTTTATTCACCTAAGCTATGCTTAAGGGGAAGTGTTGCGTAGTTGAGCATTTATTACACTATAAGCTGAGCTTAAGTAATTTGTTCACTAATGTTTAGTCATGCTTGTCCTTTTTTGGAGAGTAAAGTGTCATCCTCTTCTCTAGAAGTTACATGTTTTCTTTTAGAGTGAGGTGTCACTACATCCCTTTGGAGTCACTTCTTGGAGAGTGAGTTGTCAATTTGCTTCCAATATTTTTATAAATAAACTTCATTGCATTTATTGTTCTCATACTTTAGAAATGGAATATCTAAGTTTTATTTATTGTGTGTACAATTAGGTTATTATATATATTTAAGACATTTGTTCTTGGTAGAGATATCATACACTTATCTAAAATCTTGGAGCAAGTTAGGACACTACATATCTTCAACTTTGTTAGCATTACACTTTTTAAAAACTTTCTCATCATAAATAGTTCTTAGGTTAGTCCAATAATTATTTTCAATGTGTATGTTGTGTGTTTTAATAGTCTTTCTTCTACATAATACTTCATTTTATTTTTCAAGCTGATGTTGTAAAAATAATTTTGGCTTCCAATCAAACCTCTTAGGGATTTCATTGATAAAACCATTTGTAATATCCAAATCCTTCCTTTGATACCCAAAAGGGCTGTATCGGTGTATGTTTAACTCAATTGCTCCAAGGCTCTATTGATGTATTTTGCTTCTTCCAAACACATTCACACCTCTCATGCTTGAAACTCTAATGCTATGCTACATTATTCTCCGGTGAGTTGGGTGGATGCATCTATTGTTGTGTCAAGTGGTTTTTTGATGTTGGATCTAGTGTTGTTGCTCCTCCTCTCGTCTTCTTAAGGAATTCATATTCTATATAGTTAGATATTCTTGTTATGGGTGTCCCATCTTCCAAAAATCACTAATAAGGTTGCTAAGTACGTAATTCTAAGCCTTTCCTTTTATATAGGGTGACAAATGAATTCTCCTTGTCTCGCAAAAATCTTTGTGGGCTAGGTGGCAAAGTGAAGACTTTTTCTTTGATCGATTCAAATTCTCCTGATATCAAACCTATTGGTTCCTAAAATTCGCATTTCAAACCTCAAGTATTATAATACTTCGAAATCTTGGAAAAAATAAGAAACAAAGTAAAACAAATACGGAAAACATGGAAACAAAGTTAAAATCAATTCCCCCGGACTCTGGCCTTAATCATTCCACCGCGAACTTAAAAAGGAAATGATGATGTTGTTTCATCTTTAGATGTGGATGCTAAACTGCCAGAAAGATATACCATCATGACCATGACTTCGATTTGATCGATGATAGATTCTTGACATTTGCAAGATTCGGCATCCCTTTACCTATTTAGCTAGAAATGATCTTCTATTTTATAAACTTCTCTGCGGAAAAATCAAATGAGATGAGGAAGACGATGAAGACTTGAGATATATTTTAAAGCATGAAGAGATAATAATGAATTAGTTGATTTGAGCAATAGATAATTGTGCACATGAAGTTTCCATTTTGATGACTGAGTTGATTGGTGGATGAAGAAGATGTTTCCAAAATGCAGGAAAGTTAATGATTTAGGAAAGATTTAGATTCCAAAATTGAAGAAAGATGAAAGTAGAAAATGATGGAAAGATTGAAGAAAGAAAGCAAGTGTAATAAATAAAACAAAAATTTATTTATTTTGCACCTCTACACGGATAGTCACGGAGGACTAGGATGTAAATAAATGGAAAATATTTATTTCTTTAATTATGAAATAATATTATAAAAACTAAATAATTAAAACAAGCAATTATTATTTATTTTTCATGTCAATTCATCTTCTAAAACACTCAAAATTATTTAATTCAATACGGATTAGAGAATAGCTTCTAGAATAATTAAATAATCAAAACTTCATTTAATTATGATATGAACTTTAGGAGGAAATCGTGCATTAATCTAATTAAATTACTGCAAAGGACAATTTTTAAAATCTTACACCAAGCTCTATGGTTAGGTTTAACAATGTTTTGGCCAACGAATGGAGTCAACCAATATGGTTGAAAACTCCCTGCACTTCAGGTTCTAGTAGACCTAGGTGGGAGAACCTTAATAATTAAGCAAATGATGAACCTCAAAGGTTTTGTGTACTCTTTAAATTTGATAATCTATTCCACACTGGCATGTAAATGTGAAAATAGATACTAACAGCTACTCCTACTACTATTTGAATTTAAGTGTGTAAAATAAGGTTTTATGAAATATTGTTTTGTAATGAGGGTGATCAGTGCCTATTCCTATTGGGTAATGGATTCAAGAGGTGAATGGTGTATGTGTCCTACTTCTGGCTGCAACTCTAATTACTTGGCACAATGAATGTCTATGGCTAGCATAAACGTGCAATGAAGTGATTATGGGGTTCTTCTTATCGATCCAAATGAGACTTTCAGGTTATTGTGATTTACTTAAGAGGATTTAATCCTTACTTGAAGGAACCAATTAAAAGGAATCACATAAGGGCAGCAAATGTGTCTTGACAAATTAAACATATACTTGATACATTCAATTTGAACAACAAGAAAATATCAGACTAGAGGCAACCACACAATCTTACACAATGATATCAACAAATAATTGAAACCAAAATTTGGTCACCAGATTAAATTTTCTTCTCCATTGGTTACTTCAAAATATTTTTACAACATGCATCAGAAGTTTTTTTTTCCCTTCTACTAATCTATCTTATTTTTCTATTCCTACCTCCTTTCTTCTTTTGTTTTTATCTTTCACATATATGATGTGTATTTCCAAGGGTTATGACCCTTCACATGTCCATTCAATGCAAGTTTAATATTCTTCGGCAAACAAAATATTTAATTAATCTTCCTTTGCATGTCTATGAGAAATTAATTTTGATGATAACTATTATCCCTTTATTATTGACAATTTCATGTTTATACTTTCACCAAATAAATATTTTCTTTAGGTAAAAATAATCACTTGCTCCGTACTTTTATTTGCAGTTAATTCCCTTCATGAAAATATTTCACATTTTTGGTGAAATCTTTTTTGTTTTTTTTTTAATTAGATATAGTTTGAATGGAAGATAAAAAGTTTTCAAGCATCAAGATGAGAAAACAACAAGCATTTCATTGCAGCTTATCCCCTTAAAAATAAAAGTACCATTTCCCTTACAAGTATACAAAACAGATTTATATATAGGGAGAAGAGCCAGATACCACCTTATCAAATATCAACCTACCACCTCCATGCCTCACTCCACCCCCAAAAATTCAACTTTGATCCATCAAAAACTTTTATTAACAACAGCCAGAAAAGCCTCATAAATAACACCAATATCTGCTCATAACAGAATGAGTCACTCACCAATCAAAGTACACAACTAAACATGCCTTTGCATTTATAAAAGAAGTCCACTTGCACATAAAAAGGCCCATTTACAATTTCATTTAAATCATTTACTTTTTACAATTACCCCCACTTGCAAATGTTTGTCCCTCACTACATTTCATATTTGCAAGTATACATGCACAGCTACTGGTGCTTTAGATGACATAATCACAATCTCCTTTGCACAGTCTTTCACACACTCCCTGGCAGCTATATGTATTTATTTCATTTCCTGTAGGTACCTGCACAATTAAATATAGGTGTAAGGCTCCCCAATTAAACATCAAATCCAAATGTAATGCAGAATTCAGTCATATCATCTTTAAAAACCTACGTAACTTGCAGCTTCAAATTCAAATGCTCAAACAAATTCAAATTTCAAACACAACAACCAAATTGAATGCATTCAATTGTCAGATTCGAATTCCTAAATAAGAGGGGGAAAGTAGCCAGCAGCATTCACAATTGCATGTTACTCCCAGCAAAGTTGAAAGCAACGACAAAGATTTTCTGCACATTCCTCTGCACATTCCTCTGATATCCAAAGTCTCAGGTATGTACTTATAGTTATTTTCATTTATGCAGTGTCTTCTTACTTTATACATTCTACCATTTGTTAAAAAAATTCTACTTTCCATTGCACATACAATAGGCTAGCATACATATATTTTTCATTTTACATTACGTGTCTCTTGTTCATTCAGCAAATCGATGTATATATGTGTTTCCTTTGCCTATCCATTGAAAATGCAAACTATGGTACCTATATTTATATTTGTGTGTTTTTGCTCATTTGTCATTTACTTCAGTGTTTATATCAGGGTTTATAGTTGTTATTTATTTTTTCTTATATGTGTACCTATTTATATTTGTTTATTTTTGGTCATTTGTCAGGGTTGGTCATTTATCAGGGTTTAATATGTATATGTGTGTGTGTGTATATATATATATACATGCATTTATTATGTGTATTGTGTATTTAAAAACATATACACATATATACAAATACATATATACATGTATATATGTACGTATATACATAGACAAACACACATATATATGTCTATTACTCTGTTTAAATACGTTTCATTTGGCTATCCAATACAATAGCCTAGCATTTGTTTATATTTTTCTACTTCCCATTGCACATATAGCAGGCTACCATACATATATTTGTCATTTTACATTATGTGTCTCTTGTTCATTCAACAAATCGATGTATATGTCTATCCTTTGCCTATCCTTTTAAAATGCAAACAATGGTACTGGTTAATCATTTTCTTTTGCATCTTTCACAACCCATGAAGGATTTATTCGATGATTGAAAAATTATTATTGCTTGTTTATGAAATAAATCATTCCTTTTACACTCCTTTTCCCACATTGAAGTTATGTATGTATGTATGTATGTATGTATGGATGTATGTATGTATGCAGCTTCATACATACATATATATGTATGTATGTAGATACATACATATATATGTATGTATGTAGATACATACATATATACATATGTATGTATATATGTATGTATGTATCTGCATACATACATACATACATACATACATACCCTAAAAAAAAGTGAATTTGGTTTTCTTTTGTGCTTAAATTATTAAATACGACCTGGTAAAGTCGATTGTCTCATGATTTTGTCTCCAAAAATGATCAGGAATTTCGTGGGTTTGAACACATGTCTATAAAAAACCCAGGTCACTTTGGGCATAAATTGACAAACCCATTAAAAATAAATATGTATTTGTCAAAACCCTTGCATGGTTTTTTCCAAATTCGTGTGCTTAATGAATTCATCTCATGAAACCCTTGCCTGGAATATTCCGCATCTATCTGAAAACGCACTTCTGTATTCCCGTCAGTGAGGAATTATTATTATGAAACCCTTGGTTAATTTCTTCTGCTCTTTTTTCAAAACCCAAGTCTATACAATGTGCTTTGAACATTGATATATATACATACATATATCTATGTATATGTACAGATATATGCATACATGTAACTATGTAATTATATGTATCCACAAATACATGTATACATATATTTATACAAATACATATAAATACATCTATATCTACATATATATGTAAACCCAAATTAAATGATGCAAAAGAATGGGATACCCAACAAAAAAAACATTAGTCATATGCTTTAATCGGACCCTAATTGGGGTGTAATGTGTTTGGTGTCTGGTGCTTTAGTAAGGAGATTAATATGTAGGAGTGATTTTTAATGGGCACCAAAATGATTTTATAAGGTGCTAACCTGAATTAGACCCATTGACTTTTGAGCAGATTTGAATGATAAAATAGATCTGTTTTATATTTTGCAAAGTTTATACCTGTGTTTTGTATTTATATCTGTGTTTTGCAATGTTTATACATTGTTTTTCTGACACTTGATCACTTACAATGTACAAGATCATTGACAATCATGGCACCAAGGCACAAGAGGAAAAGATCGGGTCTGAGGCGCTTGAATAGAGTACCTCGTGTAGTGACATTCAATGTTCCAGATGTTGATGAAGAGCCAGCAGTGAACATGGATGAGGAAGTTATTTCTGAAAATGCAGAACAGACCAATGAAAATGATGGTTTTGAACCTGCTGTTCATAATACTGACGTAGAAATGGAACCGCCATCTGCTGACCAAGTGACAACCCCAAATCATAGCATGAAAAGTTGGTCTATGGATGACATGGAAAAAGCCATTGCAGATGTTGAAGACCATCAAATGACAATCAGAGGTTCAGCGATCAAATGGGGAATCTCGCCTAGCAGTTTGCGGTCATGGCTCAATGGTGTGACATCCACAAAAAAGAGGGGGCCACCAACAATCCTGACTGACGAAGAAGAAGCTAAAATTGTGCAATGGTGTAAAGATATGGCTAATATTGGCCATGGCCTTCAAGTGTCACAGCTTAAGTCAACGGTGGCCCACATAGTTGGAGTGAGGCCTAACCCATTCACAAATGGGATACCAGGGAGGTCATGGTGGGTTGGATTTCGTCAAAGGCATCCTGATCTGACAATTCGAACACCCGAAGGAGTGGACACAGATCGAGCTATAATGTTGCGGCCCAAAATAGTTTCTTCATTCTATGATAACTTGGAGGAGTTGTACAGCAAACTTAATTATGGGCCCAACAACATATGGAACTGTGATGAAATAGGTGTGCAAGCTGGCAGAAATTGTGCAATGAGAGTTATTGCAAAAATAGGGATGAAATGTGTTCCACAATTAATTGCTAAAATCAGAGAATGGATCACTGTTCTAGCTTGTGTTAGTGCAGCAGGTCAAGCTATACCTGGTTACTATTTGTTCAAGTCCAAAAGGAACATTAAAAACTATATTGTTAACTGTGAGCCAAGGGCATGCATGGCAATCCAAGAGCATGCTTGGATGACTAAAGAATTATTTGTGGCATGGTTAAAAAAAAAAAAAAAAAATGTCCCAGGAGGTGTGTCACCAACCAACAGAAAGCTTCTAATCTTTGACAGTCATGGCAGCCATGTGGCATTCAAAACGGTTGAAGAAGCAAAGGCTATGGGAATAGATTTGCTCACACTTTCAGCACATTGTAGCCCCTTGATGTTAGTGTGTTCTCACCATTTAAGAACTACTTCAAACAGCAAAGGACTATATGGCTCTCTGCAAATGCTCAACTTGACATTGGAAGGGAAGAGTTGGCAACACTTGCCAGCAAAGCTTTTGCACAAGCTTTGAATCCTAATAACATTGCAAGTGGTTTTAGAAAAATAGGAATTTGGCCATTAGATCGACATGCACTTGACTTGGATATGGGGCCAAGCCAAGCTTTCGTGGTTGAAGAGGAAGGAACGACATTGGGAGCAGAAACTGAGGGTGATACAGTAGATGAAGAGGCATAGTTCATGGCAGCTGAGACTTGTTTGAGGATAGCAGGTTGGAATGAGGAACATATTGGACAGTTTGTGGATACCTTTTCTGCAAACATTTCCCCAAATCCAGAAAACATTGAGGCAACAAAAATTCAACAAGAACCAGCAGTTCGATCATGTAATCAGGCAGCTGAAAATGAAGAGAGTCTGAATCTGCCATCTGAATTTCAAGATGCAGCTTTGAACCTAGGGGTGCATCTCAATTTCACTCAAGTGGATGAAGGGTTGTCCATGCCATCACCACCGAATGTTGATCCTGAAGATGTCATCCAATACTTCACAACTGGGAGAAATTGGGAGGCTGAAAATGATGAAGAGGATGGAGTCGATGGTAATGACTCAAATGATGAAGAGGCTGACTATGTACCATGCACACAAGTCAATGATCAGCAACCAGCAGGCAGCAGAAGCACTTTTTTGCAACTCCCAATGCAACGAGTGCGCCAATCATCTAACAGAGGTCGCAATGGGGTCCTACGCCTTAGTAGGCAGTCTCAAATTTTGACATCGGATGATTTCTTCAATTTGCTGAATGAACAAGAGGCACAGAAGCAAAGAAACCAAGAATTGCAACAAAGGAAAAGGGAGCAAATGGCTGAAAGGAAGGCAGAAAGAGAAGCAATCCTCGCACAGAGGGAGGCAAATAGATTGGAGCATGCTGCAAAAAAACAAAAAATTGCAGAGGAGAAACTGAGGCAGCGACATGAAAAGGAGCTTCAAAGGGAGCAAGCAAAGATTGCTAGACAGTTGAAGGAAAACCAAAAGCAGGCGGAAAGAGCAGAAAGAAACAGAAGTAAGAGTACTCCTACAACTCCTCTTCCAAGTCAACATCCAATTTTAAGGGACATGATTAACATTTTGTCTCCAGCCTTTGCAGCTCTTAGCAGCCTACAAAATGGGTCTTCTGAAGGCTGCTCTCCACAGTTACAGCTAACTCCAAAGGCAAATCATGCATTGCTTGCTTGTATAGCAAGTGCCATACAGAACAATCCGCAGTCCTCAACATCTTCTCCAGTTGACGCGGAGTCAGTTGACCCCCAAGGACACACCACTTCATAATCAGATCTGTGGATGTCTGATTAGGATTTTTTGTTGTCAACTTTTTGACCTCGAAGTGTGCTAGAGTGTTTTTTGTAAAACTGAATGCTAGTCTATTGTATTGGACAGTCAAAGGATACTAGTTTGTTGTATTGGATAGCATTTGGATACTAGTGTCTAATTTTGTAGAACTAAATGGTAGTCTGTTCTCAACTTATCTAATTTGATGTGTTCCAATGTGTTTTTTGTATATATGAAGACTCCTTGTCTTCTTTCCAAGTTAATGATCTATGCTTTTGTGATTTGAAATCAGTTTTGTATTTGTTGTATGTATCTATCATTTTTTTGGATATGTGTTTGTTTGTTGCATACATATATATATAACTATACATCTATATGTAGCATATCCATAAATTGTAACTGTAAGTGTAAGTGGAAATCAATCTAATTCTAAATTGTAAGTTTACAATGAATAAGTAAATCCCACCATAAATCAAATCCCATTGTTCAGGTTCATGAATGAACATCATCAGAAAAAAGAACATCATAAATGAACACAATGTCTAGCAGGTCATAGCCAAAGTAAACTCTTGAAAGACTTGACCTAAAATGTCATCATGCAAATTGACTTGCACTTTACAACCTCCCTAGTTGTGTATACATGCATACATATATATAAATATATATATATGTATGTACATATATACATACATACATACATACATACATACATACATATATATGTATACACAACTAAGTATATGCATACATATAACTATACATCTATATGCAACATATCCATAAATTAATCTATTTGAAATTATAAATGTTTGAACACATACACTTGGAAATTAATCTAATTGTAAATTGTAAATGTAAGTTTACAATGAATAATAAAAATGAACATTATAAATGAACACAATGTCTATCGGGTCACAGCCAAAGTAAATTCTTGAAAGACTTTACCTAAAATGTAATCTTACAATTTGACATGCTCTTCACAACCTCCTAGCCATTTGACATGCTTGCCACAACAAACAAATATAATACAACAAACAAACATGGACAATAGTTATTGAAATAAATAAAAAGATATACTAGTTAGTAAAAAACATAGAACAATAATTGAAACTTAGAACAATTTGAACAAAAAATCCTTAATTATTTGGTGTGTTGATAAACACAATTACCAAACTGCCCACCATGAACATCGTTACACCACCTCTCCTTGTTCTCCCATGCCTGCAAGAAAAGATTTACAACCACGGGTAGTCACAACCGAGGCTAGTAACATACAAACATCATATGACCTTTGAAATAATGCATGTACAACAACACATAATTAATCAAGTTCAATTGCGAATATAGTAGTAGAGGAGAAAAATTGTGAATGCCACTGGCTGTTATCCCTCTTATTTAGAAATTTGAATATGACAATTGAATGCATTCAATTTGATTGTTGTGTTTCAAATATGAATTTGTTATAGCATTTGAATTTGTAGCTGCCAGTTACGTAGGTTTTTAGAGATGATATGACTGAATTCTGCACTATATTTGGATTCGATGTTCATTTGGGAAGCCTTATATATCTGTGATTTTTTGCAGGTTTGCATGCATGCATAGAGTCATACAAACATAAGCATACATGCAAACATTCATAGAAACATAAGCATACATGCATGTATTCATATAAACATATACATACATATAAATTGCAGAAAATCAGTAATATACATTGCAAAGTAGAAAAACCACCTAAATGTGTCACTTTTAACATCTAATTAAAACTCTTTTATCATTCAAATCCGCTCAAAAGTGAATGGGTCTAATTCACGTTAGCACCTTATAGAATCATTTTGGTGCCCATTAAAAATCACTCCTACATATTAATCTCCTTACTAAAGCACTAGACACCAAACACATTACACCCCAATCAGGGTCCGATTAAAGCATATGACTAATGTTTTTTTGTTGGGTATCCCGATACGTTCACTCATTTCTGGCGCGCTCTCTTTGTAGCGCACATACATACATGCATACACACACATATATGTATATGTATGTATGTGCAGCACATACATACATACATGTATATGCATACATACATACACACATACATATATGTATGTATGTTAATATATATATATATAATAATATGTATGTATGCATGTGCATACATACATACATATATACATATATATATAAATGTATGTATGTATGTATGTGCATACACACATAGATACGTGCTTACATATATACAACACATGGCGAAAAGGAGTGTAAGAGGAATGATTTATTTCATAAACAAGCAGTAATAATTTTGACATCATCGAATAAACCCTTAATGGGTCATGAAAGATGTAGAAGAAAATGAATAACCAGTACCATTGTTTGCATTTTGAAAGGATAGGCAAAGGATACACACATATACATCGATTTGCTGAATGAACAAGAGACACATAATGTAAAATGACAAATATATGTATGGTAGCCTGTTGTATGTGGAATGGAAAGTAGAAAAATATAGACAAATGCTAGAATGTATAAAGTAAGAAGACACTGCATAAATGAAAATAACTATAAGTACCCACCTGAGACTTGGGATATTAGAGGAATGTGCAGAGGATGCTTCTCTTTGCTTTCAATACATACATACATACATATATACATGAATGTATGTTGTATTGCACATATGAATGTATGTATGTGCACATACATGTATGTAATAACATGTGTACATATGTATGTATGTATGTAATAATAATATGTATGTACCCATACATACATACATACATATATACTGAGTTTTCGAGAAAAGTGCACAGAAATTAACCAAGGGGTTTCATAATAATAATTCCTGCACTCCACGAATAAGTAGAATATTCGGATAGATGTAGAATATATGTATGGTAATGTATGTATGTACATACCATACATATATGTATATACATTATGTTACCTGCGATATGTATGGTATATATGTATGTGTACATACATACATACCATACATATGTATGTTGCTATATGTATTACATACATACCATACATATATGTATGGTATGTATGTATGTACACATACATACATACATATGCATATATGTATGTATGTATATATCTTAATGGTATGTAGGTATGTACACATACATACATACATACACCTTTCCAATACATACTATACATACACATACATACATACCATGCATATATGTATGTGAGGTAATATGTCTTTGTATTTCTTTCCCCATGCTATGTATGGTATGTATGTGTATGTATGTGTACATGCATACATACGCCTGCTGCTCCTATGTATGTATGTATGTGTGTGTATGTATGGTATGTGTATGTATGTACACATACATACATACATATATGTATGGTATGTATGTACACATACATACATACATATATGTATGTATGTATGTATTGGGTTTTTCAGAAATGTGCACAAGAAATTAACCAAGGGTTTCATAATAATAATTCCTCACTCGCAGGAATACAAAAGTGCATGTTCAGATAGATGCAGAATATTCTAGGCAAGGGTTTCATGAGATTAATTCCTTAAGCACACGAATTTGGAAAAAACCAAGCTAGGAATACAGAAGTGCGTTTTCAGATAGATGCAGAATATTCCAGGCAAGGGTTTCATGAGATTAATTCCTTAAGCACACGAATTTGGAAAAAGCCAAGCAAGGGTTTTCACGAATTCATTTTGAGATAGATGCAGAATATTCCAAACAAGGGTTTCATGAGATTAATTCATTAAGCACACGAATTTGGAAAAAACCATGCAAGGGTTTTGACAAATACATATTTATTTTTAATGGGTTTGTCGATTTATGCCCAAAGTGACATGGGTTTTTTATAGACATGTGTTCAAACCCACAAAATTCTTGATCATTTATGGAGACAAAATCATGAGACAATCGACTTTACCAGGTTGTATTTAATCATTTAACCACAATAAAACCCGTATTTGGAAAAACAAAGCGAGGGTTTTCACAAACCCATGAAATTTGTTATCATTTCTGCAGACAAAATCATGATACAGTCGACTTTACCACATTGTGAGCGCGTGGTAAAATGAGGACAGGAAATTATTTTACCCCAAAAAAAAACCCGTGTGTATAACGCCAGTACCATGACATTAGCAAAATAAAACAGCACATGGCGAGAAGCGTGTAAGATGAATGATTTATTTCATAGACAAGCAGTAATAATTTATCAATTGTTGAACAAACCCTTCACGGGTCTTAATCATCGAATAAACCCTTCACGGGTCATGAAAGATGCAGAAGAAAATGATTAACCAGTACTATTGTTTGCATATTCAAAGGAGAAAGATGTTAGATGTTACTTGAAGCCGTGCGCACGTGCAGGAGCTGTGGAGAGCCATCGCCATCCACATCCTTCTCCATCGCCGGGAAGCTTCCAGACAGAGCGCGCGGTAAAGCGAATGAATAGGATGGGATACCCACAAAAAAACATTAGTCATATGCGTCAATCGGACCCCAAATAAATATTATTTGGGGTGTAATGTGTTTGGTGTCCGGTGCTTTAGTAAGGAGATTAATATGTAGGAGTGATTTTTAATGGGTGCCAAAATGATTCTATAAGGTGCTAACGTGAATTAGACCCATTGACTTTTGAGCGGATTTGAATGATAAAAGAGTTTTAATTAGATATTAAAAGTGACACATTTAGGTTTTTTTTTAAAAAAAATTGGTGGTTATAGTTAGCGGTACTGGGACGTTAGGTGACGGCAAGTGGACGACACCTCTAAAAGGGGTCTTTTTGACCTCCGCACACATATCGGATTGCCCAAGAAGCCAAAACCTTAGTTATAAGATCTTAACTCATGTGCGAAAAAAACCCATAATTTTTTTTTCTGATTCGACATACGGTTTGAATTCTACTTGTGTGAAGTTAGCCTTAGGATACTTGGGTCTTCTCCCTATTAGTCTATAAATCAACCTTTTATTTTTCTCTGAAGTTTGTGTTTGAATGAACCCTAATTTAATTAAAAAAAATCTCAGTAAAATGGAATTGTATTATTCTTTAATTAAAGAAAAAGAATAATTTATCAAATATTACACAAGAGGAAGTTTAAAGGTTACAAACTAGTTGCAAGCTACATCTTTGAGGTTATCGAGCATAATGAAGAAATAATGAACCAGCATATATAATTTTGCTTGTTAAAATATAAAATTTTCTTCTTCATGAAAAATAGCTAGGGAATATAATGTAAAAAAATATTGAAATTTTTGAAAATGTAAACATTTGCAAAGCGATTCGAGCTTTTGGCATTCAAAGCATTGAGGGCGGGAAACATTTGAATAAATATTTTACATAGTAATGAAACTAGATTTATGGAGATTTGATGCTAAGTTGTGTTCTTGACGTAGCGATTTGCTTTTCTAACCCAAAATTAAATGATTAAAAACTTAACAACAAATAACTTCACAGTTGGAATGATGTGACTTTTCTTCTGTTGGTTGTGCATTTATTATCTTGGAAGCTCATTAATTATGTAGAATATTTGACATGTTCTCGTGATTTTAAATATCTCACGCCTTGTTAAAATAATTGCCTCACAAAATGCTAATGAAATAACCGTAAAAAGGAAAAAAAAAAGGTGAATGGAAATAAAAAAGGATCAACGGTTCCCAACTGTTCAACCACCTTGCAAGGGCTCTCATTGCTTTTCCACCATTTATAGGCAAAATGAGTTCTTGGAACTGAAATAAGGACATGCCTTTGGCATAAAACTGTTTAGACATTTTTTGTTTAAGTGCGATGCATCATAAAAACGTGAATTGATGAGATTGGGTGTCTTTTTTAATTAAAACAAGTTCATGTAAATTCTTATCTTTTTTTAAATAAAATATAACAATAAGTATTATAGTAAAAACTCTTTTTGCTTCATAATCAAAAGATTCATTAAAAAAAAATGTTTTCTTAAATAAAATTTTGATTTATTCTACAACATATTTTTTCATCTCATGAGACCTCCCATTGCACTAAATAGACTTTATAAGATAACCTCCTAAAAAATTATTAAATTATCTTAAAATTAAATCTCTATATATTACTAAAAATTAAACAACAAACTTAATTAAACAAAGTATGAGACCGCTTTGTAAGTAGGTAGAACCCTACTGTTATTGATATGTTTTTAACATGAGCAACAAAAATGCAAAAATGCTGAAATACTGCAAAATATTTAAGAAGAGAATTGCATCTTCTTATAAGGAATTCCTATAGTATGATCCATCTTCAAGTAACGAGGAATTTTCTCCCAAATTTATATTATGTATGGCTTATCATCTAATTCTCAAAATCTTACAATAAAAACTAGCAAATCACTAAAAAGTTCAATCAATTGCATCCTATGGAAACTTATCGATCATATGGAGGAATCAAATATTGTGTACAAGCAGTTCATTTCTAGATCTAAGAGTGGAATTGGAAGAATTCACAACATTTATTGTAACGAAGAATATTGTGCTCAAGGAGCTAATTTTCAAAGCAATGGTGGTGAGGACATGAATTTCCTGTTAGGTCTCAAAAACATTACTTCACTTCCTAGAATAAAATCTCACTCACAAGGCTAGGGTTGTCATCACGTAAATGAAATTAGCTCATCAAAAAAATGTGGAGGGTAAATGGCCAAGTCTACAAGAGTGGGTTAGATCCCCTATAATTCGAGCTCAACTTAGACTTGAGAGGGTTTCCTAGAGGTATACTTTAAAAGGTATTGAACTCACATAAAAATGATTAATAATGAAACAAGGACAATCAAACCCAACTTGATGTATTAGTCCCAAAGGTTATCAATAAACTAAGAAAAATTGGTTGTATATAACCCCTATATAGTTGATAACCATATGCAATAATGAACCACTTGAGATAGTTTCATTTGAATAACTCTCTTGAAGATAAATTCCTAGTTGTAATATGAGGTCATGAATACACAAAACTACTACTCCTACTCCTATAATGTTGGTTTGGTTTTTGATGGATGGTGTGAGATTGGAGTATGGTCCCAAACTAATGCTTATCTATTGGGAAAAAAATTCACATAGTTAAGAAGAGAACAAACAAGAAAGGAAGAACACGCAGCTATGTATTTACATACATCAATGAATATGAAACCTTGCTATAGAGCATACTTAGTAATTCAAACACAACTGCATATATTCATACATAAAATGAGAACGATCATTACAAGCCTTGTAACATTTTCATAACGTTAACACATTCATCTAAGTCACCTTTACATTCATGCTAACAAACGTAGCAAGGGAAAATCCTAAAAGATGCAACTAAGAAACCCTCCTTAATACATACGAAGTGTCATGGAGACATTCTATAACAAAATCTCATTACAATACCCTTCGTCTAATTTGTAGCTTTATAATCTTGGGATAAATTACACTGTGGCATTAATGGCATTGGTTATTTTTCCATTTGGTTGTCTAGTTTTCTCTAAAGGTAAGCTACTTATTATCAAGAAAATTCAGGTTAGTGGCCAAAAAACATGAATTTGAAAAATCCTTATTCACCTTAAGCTCTATAGGACCTAGGGGGTCACCCTTAATGACACTATATGTAAATATTCAAACAATGATGTATAACGGTACCTAGCAGATAAACTTCATACAAAATAACAAGGGTTTATATGTCTACACCCATAACTGGTACTTCCCTTATCACCATTGTAGATTTTGTATGAAGTGCAACAATAATTTATAAATAAATTAAAGACAACTTGGTTTTGGATTTGGCTATGTAAATTTGAGTGTTGTTTCTAAGATTAGGGTGAAGCCACAATAGTGGTTTACAATTCAAGTGAGGAAGGAAAACTCACAAAAAATGACCCCATGGCAAAAAACTTGATTTTAGGGGTTTGTACGAACCTACTAGTTCGAGCAAACCCATAAGCTTTTAATGCTTTCCCGCCCAAAAACCAAACCAAACCCCTTATGGAAGGGTGGTTCACTCGAACCAGGGCTCGAACCCCCCTTACCCCTCATCCCCCTCTTTAGACACAAAAAAAATCTAAATTTTTATGCTTTAGAGCTCAAGTTGAGTATGAAAATGGAGTCTTCACAAACCCAACTGGAATCAAGTAGTCCTTAGAACAAGCTATCCAACTAATATAATTTTGATATGCTTTGGTTTTATTATGTATTTGTTTTTTTAATTTTATTAAACATAGGATTTCATAAAAAATGAAGGTCTTTGTTCTGCACATGTGGAAAAATAGCAGATTATCAAAAACAAAATTGAAAAATATGAGTGCAGCAGATATTAAAGTCCTCGATACAACAAAAAAAATTGAATTTCGATATATATGAAGTAAAATTAGGCGTTATATGGCCGCGCTATGTCTGAATTGTTATTGGTTTGACTTTGAAACTTGATTAAAGAAAAAATATTCAATAAAAAACTATCTAACCAAGTGGAAGCACTAGATATCATAGTTACAAATCTAAATTCGAAAGAATTAGGATTTTATCCTTAATGAAAAAAAAGTTACGTCTTATATGGTGTGTGTCACTTTTTTAAAATGTTGTTTTTTGAAAAAAAACAGTTTTCGTGGCAGATGGAAAAAGAAGTGCAATCTGATTCCAAAAAAATTGAAAAAAATATTTTTAGAAGCTATAGACAAAATGTGACGATACTCTAGTTTGCATCATCTTCAAATTTCTCACGGTTTAATCGCTATAGGTGCCCGAATGTGAAAATTTAGTTAAAAATAATAATTTCAATTTCCAGTTTGGCCAAAAATTGTAAACCACTATTGTGGGGTCACCCATTAAGAAAAATCATTCAAAATAGGCCAGTGCCCATCTAGGGTTATAAGGTCAATAGCTTGCACACATCCTTTACCACATTCTAAACATTCTTTGAGGATCATTCAATCATTAATACCTTATATTAATGAGATCAACTAATGAATAACAATGCAACTCTACTTAACAATCCAATCTATAAAAAAAAATTCTCATTATTCTCAGTAAAAGAATTTTTATTGCTCATTGAACAAAAACTAACCATGAAAATAACCTAGATGCAACAAATGTGCATGAAAAACTTTACAATCATTGATTGTATTACTAAAAGAAATATCCCATTATAGACGTGAGACAATACACATTGAGAGCATGTAAAATCATGCATTCATATACACTACAATAAAAAAATATACAATGTAATTGTGGGAAAATTTGCAAACACGAACCTCTACTTCCCTACACAGACCATATAACTAACAACCTACCCCTTACAAATTTTCAAAATCAAGAAACCCTACAAATGAGAGAAAAATCACTTTAAAGAGAAGTTAGAATCCCATATATAATCTCTTAGTGACACCTGATAGACTTGAAACCCTTGAACAACAATTGAAAAATGGGATCTAGAATATACCTTAACATATATACTCTTCACTTTTTATCTCATTTTCCTTCACTTATCTAATAACTGAAGTTTGTTGTCCCATTTGGTTTTTCAATCCTGTGCATATATTTTACCTACAATATAAACTTTCCAATTACCTCGTTTTCACTAGCATGTGGAATTTTTCAACTCTGCATAAAAACCCATCTCATTAGCAATGGCAAACATGCATTTTACTAGCCATTCTAACCCATAGAGCTTTCATTTTTACCCTTGTTTCTTTGTAATTAATTTGGCATTTAGTTAAATAGTTGTCCAGTGACCTTTTTCCCTCACATTTGGCTTGTAGCTTTGACCATAAATTCAAATGATTTAATAAATGGTCAAACCCAAATCCATCACAAATACAAATTTAAGAAAGCAATGCAACCAAATTAATAGCAGTATTTTGTTGAAAATTTTGCGTGCTCTTCTTTCTATTTCCATTTTTACTGGTCTAAATTTGTAACAAATTTTACGTCCTCTCTTATTTATATTTCCATATTTGGCACATTTAGTAGATGCAACAATGGATACAAGTAAATGTAGTTTGTGATTATTTCATCTGGGCATTTTTTGGCACCACAGGTAGTAAAAAAAAAAGCAAAATAATGTTAAAAATGCTACCCAGGCATTGGAGTTGCTTCAAGTAGTTCTTAGGGAGTTAGAACAGAAAATTACACCACCAAATGGCCCAAAATATTACCCTCAAATTTCCTCCACATGAGAGAATCTTTGCTATAGTATTAGATAAAAGTTTATTGCATGTTTAGAGGGGAATATGGTTTCAAAATAGTGCATGGAAGAGAATAAAGAAAACAAACCAAAAATAATAAAAAACTACATGAATGCAAGGAGAAAGAGGTGCCAAAATGTTGGAAGAATAAGAAGATTGTCATTGATATGTTTTGTTGGCAGCATGAACATGGAGTATGAGTACAAGGTGTACAATATGGAATTCAATGTTTTCATTGATGTCAACATTGTATTTTGGTATGAAGATCACAATGTAGACAAGTTTGTATAGCTTGATCATGTTTAAAGATGATTGTCAAGTACAATTTTGCAAGAAGGTTTGATCCAATGAAGACAGTTAAAGTGATAAAATGACTAAGTTTCAAAATAGGTAATTTGATGTATAGGACATCCAGTATATTATGTATTATAAATAATATAGGTAACATATATTCATTTTTTTCTGACAAAATCAGTAGGCTTGGGATTTGGTTCAGGATTGCCTAACCTAGAAAGTCAACCCAAAAAATGTGTTTACAAAATCTGCTTAGTTTTCTAAAGTTCGCCCTTGTGGCTGACAACTTTTTTTAATCCGAATTTCATGAAACAAAAAGGGTTTGATATGTCTTATTTTAAATTTAATAAATAATTATTATTGATTTTCTACATACATTACAAGTAAAGTCCTGATTGATAGGTTGATTGAAAAACTTCTATAACTTTCAAACTACACATTTTTTGAACCTAAAAGATGCGTTACATTCTATGCTTCACATATTATAGAATATTTTTAAAAAATGAATTTCATAAATTTTTGACCAAGTTATGGTGGTCAAACAAACACATTTTAATAATTTTGAAATGTTCTAATAAAAAAATTATAACTAATTATTTACAAGCACAAAAAATTACAAAAAAAAATTCGACACATCTAGGCATGTGTCCTCTACATATATTGAAAGTTCAAGAAAAAAATATTATTTTTTTCTTGTACTTAGGGTGGTCAGACATACACTTGCTTCTTATCTTTTTCCTTAAAATTTAGTACCATTGCATTGAAATTTCAAATTTTCACATTAGAACAAATTTAATTTTTTCCAAAAATGGACTAGTAGCCTAGAAACTACATTCAATTTTCTACAAGTTTTGTTCCTATATATTTTTTAAATTATGTTAATAAACTATTCAAATTTTTTTGTCAAGTTGCCTAGAACTCTATTTTTCTGAATTTTCATTGCCACTTAGCGGCCTAGTTTGGACCGCCATGATCCTGCACTAACCCATGGAAATACATTTTTTTCACTTCCCAAGGTTATTATGTGTTTCTCCTTCCCATGTATGATTCACAAAAAAGGCTACTTTCAAGGTAGGTATGGGTATTCAAAATTAGGGAGATGTATTACTTGCACATCACTGACCTTTTCTTTTATTTAATGTTACCATCTAGATGCTAGAGTTATTGCATGTGAATTCCTCTCATAGTAGTTCTCATCCAAATGTATTTCCTATCCACATGGTTTAATACTAAAAATTCTTTTGGTGAAATGAAGCCTTTTGATGGTTTCTTATGTTTATTTTTCTTATATATTAGATACATGTGATAGTGGATTGTATGATTAGTTGTAAGTATTCTTGTGCAACCAATATATCTCCCTAATTTTGAATACCCTTACCAACTTTTAAAGTAGCCTTTGTTGTTTCCACTATCACATTTCTCCAATATATAAAAAAATTAAAAATAAGAAACCATTAAAATGCTTCATTTCACCAAAAGAATTTTCAGTCTTAAACCATGTGGATAGGAAATATGTTTGGATGAGAACTGCCATGAGAAGAGTTCATATGCAGTAACTCTAGCATCCAAATGGTAACATTAAATAAAATGAAAGGTCGAATGTGGATAGACCCAATTGTTATGGTTTTGTATTGGTATCTATAAGAGAAAATTGAGAATCCTTTGAAAAAGGAAAATGTCTTACTAAGCATCAAAATAATCATTTGTAAGTGTTTACATTTAAGAAAAGTCAAAATATTTATCAGAAGGTAGTAAGTGTTGCAAGCAATAGTCCTAAGGTAGTATAGAACTTGATAAAATTTAAATAAAATGTAGAATCTTTTATCTCTAGTTTGATAATGGGGATTTGTAAAGACAAATGGTTGTTAAAAGGCCAGATATTAAATTGGGTGCAAAGGGAATAAAATATGTAAATTTTTTTTTCACCTCCTAAGGTTATTATGTGCTTCTCCTTCCCTTTTAGGATTCACAACAAAGACTACTTGCAAAGTAGGTATGGGTATTCTAAATTAGGGAGATATATTGGTTGCATAAGAATACTTACAACTAACCATACAATCCACTATCACATGTCTCCAATATATAAGAAAAATAAAAATAAGAAAACATCAAAAGACTTCATTTCACCAAAATCATTTTTAGTCTTAAACCATGTTCCATTACTATCAATTTGAAAGTATAATGAAACAAAGTTTAGAAAAAAATGCTTATGCCAAAAAGAGGCCTCCTTAACCCTGCAACCTAAAATGATACTACAATTTTCTACCCTAGTTCCTATATATCTGAAAAATGTAAACTAGAATATATCCATTACAAAAATTTGTACCCAAAAGATAGGTTCCCTTTGTGTTTACCTGAGAAGATGCAAAACTTGTAATCACATCAAAGGACCATAATTCTCCTTCGTTTGCAAACAATAGTCCATAACATGCCTTACCATAGGTATCATTATATTCCTTCTTGAAGCGTATTTATTAAAAATTTACAAACTAGTACAATATTTAATTCCTACACAATCTAATACACTTTGCAAAGCACTAATTAGAAAAGACATAATCTAATTTCATACCCTTGAGCATTAAATAAATGTACCACACAATAAATGCGACATGATTAAATAAATATAATCATAAATGATATATGATATATATATATATATGGTGATATATATTATATATTATATACATTTATATAGTAACATATAAGAATATCCTATTTTTATTATATAGAGACTCAATTTATTTAGTTATTATAATTAATCAATAAATACATTCTCTCTATTTCATTTTATAGCATAATAATAATAGTATATTATTAATTTTATCAAAAATATCATAAATAATAATAATGATTAACTCTATTATATGTAATATTATTCTCATCAACCATCTCTTCACCAATCGTGCAATGTACAAAACCTATCAAACTTATTATTCTTAAAATCTTGCGCCATGCAAACACGTGAGCAAAAAGGACTAACTTTACTTTTTCCCAAACAAGAAAGCTCTTGATTCATTTATTATTGATAATAAATTCACAATATATATACTATTATAAATACTCATTATTGATAATATCATAAATTGTAATATTAATTAACTTAATATATAATAATAAAATAGATATATTATAATATTATTTTTAAG
>VDFB02385080.1:0-14353 GCA_007258455.2 Sequoia sempervirens | reverse complement strand
ACTTCATAATACAAATCATTACTCAGAGCTCCAGTGTCATGAATTTCAAGTTGCTGCTAACATTTTCAAAAGAGAAGTGAAGAATACGGAGGGTACTGAGAATCCTCCAACTACTGGATATGAGATAGTCCCAGTACAATGATATGACCAGGCATTGATTTTAGAAGATGTTAATGTCTCGCCTGAGTGCCAGAGTTACATGCCGCCATCAATCAATCACAGATTTCCACTAGCTTCGGCAAATGGTCCCGTGGGGACGCCAGATCATCAAACGCCAGAAGCTCAAATGTATTCAGAGACTCAGGTATATTCAGAGGTTCAAGACACCTATTCAGAGGAGCCTTTGGGTCAGGATAACTATGTTTTCCCACCTCTTAATAACAGTGTTTTGGTGGAAGAAGAGAGGTGCAAGCTTTTTAGACATCTGGAGGAGCACCCAAAGTTTATCAGAGGATTTACCATCAGAAAGAGCCTCTGACGTCCTCAATTTCTCCAAATAATTTTGCAACTCCGCCAAACCCTAATGCAAGCAATAATCCAAATATTCCCAAGGATTCTCCAGAATACAGACAGCAAAGCACGATGCAAAATAGAAATGGACAACAAACTGTCCAGCAGCCTGTCCACCTAATGCAGCGTCCACAGAAAGACAATCTTCCAAGAGACGATGTGAAGAAGTTAAGTTCTTATGTGCTGGAAGAAGTGAAGAAAATGAAAGTCAATCTGCCCTTGTACGAGTTAATGAAGATTTCGGAGGTCAGAGATACAATTTTGGGAAGCTTATATGAGACGCCCGTTGCGAAGAACACTTCTTAGGAAGCATCTAGTTCATCAAGGAACCCTCCTGTGAACACGCAGTCTTGTCCTGTGTAGAACACAAATATGGTAGAAGAGGTGCCTCACGCGCCATTCAACACTTGGGAGACCCCGCAACAGTCTCAAGGGTTTGTAGGAATGGTACAAGGAGCTTCAAGTGAGCCTGAGAGGCCGAAGACTGAAGATAAGAGAAAAGTTCGGTTCAATCTGCCTACAGAACAAAAGCAAAAGCAAGAGCAAACGCAGAAGTTTTCCCAGGATAATCAAGTTCCATTGGATAGAAAGAATGAAAAGAAGGATACGTAGCAGAGGAAAAGAGAAAACCAGTAGTATTTTATCGAGGGAAAGATGAACCAACCCCATTCCTCGTGTCAGTTAGAATCTTTGGGAAATTGTTACACAACTGCTTGATTGATTCTAGTGCCTCCAACAATGTTATGCCACTGAAGGTGTGCGAAAGATTGGGTATAGTTCCACTTCAAACCACCAAGAAAGTAACCCAGCTAGATAAGACCGAGGTTCCAGTTGTCAGAGAATTGAATAACATTCATGTGCAGTTGTCAGCTGATCCCCGAATTCAGAGCTGTATTGATATCAGTGGTTGACATACTTGATGGGTATGGCATGTTGCTAAGCAGAGATTGGACAAGGAAGTTGAATGGATATATTGCAACAGATTTCTCCCACATGTGGCTTCCATGGAGAGGAGTCCCGAATCAGATTAAGATCAATAGCACACCTAGGCTTAGGTTGATGATCACTGAATATGGTGAAGATAATGAGATTATGTTTGTAGAAACTGATTTGGGCTCATACAAGCCCGTCAAACAAGAAGTGTTGATGTTACAAAGCTCAAATGAAGGCAAGATTTTAGAAGATGCCACTGCTTCCACTGAAGTTTTGGTCGAAAGCGATACAAGCGATAATGAAGATGGAGGAACATTTGAAAATTTTAGAGATTTTGTCCTGAAGAGTGTGAAACAAGAAATAGAGTTGGGTAAGGACGCCTCTGTCAAGAATTTGTTGCTCCCAAATTGGTTCAGAATCCACGAGGCATTTCACTTCGAGATCACGTGTGCCATGTGCAAGGTGGCCTTAGAGCAAGTTGCAAAGCTTGTTCCGCAAGCCTCATTGCAAGAAAATTATCACAAGATAAATGAAGAAAAGGATGTTCTAATAGAAGAACTTGTGAAAGATGATAAAATTCAGCCAAAGATTGAAGAAAGAGTTTCAGAAGCGTGCAATCAAGAAGATGCACATGCTTAGCCTACCAACGCTCTCATACAAGATCAAGTATGGACCTTAAGGTTCGATGGATCAAAGTCAAAGAAAGGAAATGGAGAGGGATTTGAGCTTATCAGCCCGACTGGAGAAGCATACTTAGGTGCTTACAGGCTCCAATTTTCATGCACCAACAATGTTACTGAATATGAGTCTTTGATTCATGGCTTGCTCCTTGCAATTCAGAAGGGAGCCAAGATTGTGTACGCCTTCAGAGACTCTGACATTGTGGTTTGCCAAGTAAGGAAGCAGTTTGCTTGCCATGATAAGAGGCTAGGCCGCTACCGTAATAGAGTATGGGACCTCGTAGAAAGTTTTGATGCATTCAATATCAAGCAAGTGTATAGGTCCAAGAACCCCGTTGCCAATTCTCTCGCACAAGCTGCTAGTTCATTGGAACCTTTGGCTATGAAAGGTTTGAAGAAGTTCACAGTGGAATTGGTTTCAACTCCAGTAGTCCCTGATAATATAAAGAATTTTCAAGTGTTCGATGATGATAAACAAATTCTGGATTTTCTCACATGCTCGGGTGTGTTTGAAGCACAAATCATTGATGAAGAAGAAACTGAGGAAGCAGAATTTGATACGGAAGGGATCCTTAATTTGAAGACAAATGTTGAACTAGAACGATTGTTTGACCCTGATAGACTAGGTAGAAACCAAAGTACCCAAGGAAATGACTGCGAAGCTGTCAATATGGGGAGAAAAGAACAAGTAAAGAATGTTTTTATTGGAAAAGTTTGCACACCTGAAGAAAGAGAAGGCATCTTACAGGTCATGAAAGAATTTCTAGATGTAATAGCCTGGGGATATGGAGATTTGAAAACGTATGATACCTCATTGATTACACACACGATTCCATTGAAGCCAGGCAGTAAGCCATTCAGATAGAGGCAGAGGCCCGTGAATCCATTGTTAGAACCATTAATCTACCAGGAGGTCAAGAAGCTTCTTTCGGCAAGGATCATCTTTCCAGTGAGGCACTCCACGTGGGTCGCCAATCTAGTTCTAGTCAGAAAGAAGAACGGAGAAATAAGGTTATGTGTGGATTTTCGCAATTTGAATAGAGCCTCCGAAAAGGATAATTATCCTTTGCCTTCGTTAGACGAGGTATTGCAAATAGTGAATGGTTCGCAGATGATGTCCTTCTTGGATGGGTATATTGGACGGGTATTCAGGATATAATCAGGTAATGGTGGAGCAAGGAGACAGATTGAAGACAACGTTCACCACAAAATGGGGAACCTTTGCATACAGAAGAATGCCTTTCGGCTTGATCAACGCAGGAGCCACTTTCCAACGAGCTATGGATATCGCCTTTCGAGACTTGGTAGGAAAGTGCATAATCATATACATGGATGACTTGACCGTGTTCTCAAAGAAAAGAGATCATGTAGAGGATTTGAGGAAAATCTTTCAGAGATGTAGAAGATTCGGTGTATCACTCAATTCTAAGAAATGTATATTTGGTGTCACCGAGGGAAAATTGTTAGGTCACGTCATCTCAGAGAAGGGTATTTCAATTGACCCAGAGCGTATCGAAGCTATTTCAAAGATTGGCTTGCCAGGTAGTCAGAAGAAACTGAGATTGTTCTTCGACAAGATCAATTTTGTGAGGAAGTTTATCACTGGGTTTGCTGAGATCATGAGGCCGTTAAATGAGATGCTGAAGAAGAATGCGAAGGTTGAATGGACTCCTCAGACTAGGAAGGCTTTTGATGAGATCAAGCAAGTGATAGTAGATGCTCCAGTGCTGGTCAACCCAGATTACACCAAGCCTTTCTACTTGTATTCATTTGCCTCGGAGCACACGTGTGCAACAGTTTTAACACAGAGAACAGAAGACAGGGATGAACACCCAATTGCTTTTATGAGTGCACCTTTAAAGGAGGAAGAGCTAAGGTATCCCAGTATTGAGAAACAGGCCTATGCTTTGGTGAAGGCAGGTAAGAAATTTAGACACTATATCTTAAGAAGCAAGGTCCACGCAATTGTTCCTGACGCCACGGTGAAAACTTTGTTGATGCAAAAAGAGTTAGGAGAAAGAAGAGGCAAGTGAGTCGCCACTTTGCAAGAGTATGATATAGAGATACACCCTATGAAATTGGTCCGAGGACAAGCTTTGGCTTAGACGATTGCAATGACTGGTCTAGAATTAGTCCAGCAAACGTATGTATTGGAAGAAGCGTCTCCGGGGGAGTGGTATGATGATACTGTTTATTACCTGTTAAATCACAGATGCCCTCGCCACTTGAATCCAGTCCAACGGAGAGCTTTGAGAATGAAAAGTCAGAGGTTCATGCTCCAAGGATCAGTTCTTTACTGAAGAAATTATGAAGGTATTTATCTAAGATGTGTAGGAAAACAAGAGGCCAAACAGTTGATGGAACATTTTCACGAGAAGTTCGGCATTGGCCATGGAGGTAGTTTAGCTACAGCTCACCAAATTTTGAGGGCTGGATAATATTGGCCCACACTTTTCAAAGATGCATATGAGCATGTGAAGGCTTGTCATGTTTGTCAGACAGTAGCGAATAGAGGAAAACATCCGGCTATGCCGTTGCAGCCGGTGATTGAGGTTAGACCTTTTGCAAAGTGGGGATTGGATTTCATTGGGATGATCAACCCAACGTCTTCAGGCCAACACAGATACATCTTGACAACAACTGATTATTGCACCAAGTGGACAGAGGCTTAAGCTTTGAAGTAGTGCACAACCAATGTGGTCATCAAGTACCTTGAAGAGAATATTGTCACAAGATTCGGATGCCCTTATGCCATAGTATGTGATAACGGTCCAACTTTCTCGTCATTGAAGTTTTCCAACTGGGCCTTTGAATATGAGATTACACTGAAGTTTTCTTCCAACTATTATCCACAGGGAAATGGACTTGCAGAGTCCACAAACAAGAATTTATTGAATGCTATTAAGAAGTTGCTGGACAAAAATCCTAAAGATTGGCACACGCAACTGAGGTTTGCTCTATGGGCAGACGGGATTAGGACAAAGAGTTCACTAGGAACGTCTCCCTATCATTTGGTTTACGGATAGGATCCTGTCTTTCCAGTTCAGCTGAGAATCTCGACTCTCCAGTTTATTCAAGAGTATCTTGAAGGAGAAGATCAAATTCAGACGAGATTGTCTCAGTTGATGCATTTGGAGGAGAAAAGAGATGAAGCATTAGAGAATCTGGCAAAGCACCAAGCAGTGGTGAAAAGATGGTTCGATAAGCAAGCTAAGATCAAGTCTTTTCGGATTTCTGACTTGGTTTTATACTGGGACAAGGCGCACGAGAAGAAAGGAGATCATGATAAGTTTGATAAATTGTGGCTCTGCCCGTATCAAATTTCTGAAATCTTGGGAGATAATGCATTTAGGCTACGTACACTGACAGGAGAGGATATCTCGTTGCCAGTCAACGGGCAATTCCTTAAGCATTATTTCCAGTCTTAGGTTCTCTCCGAGAGCCTACTTTGTAACATAGTTAGATTAGATTTTGCTTTTCCGTTCGCTTTTCGGTTTGTTCCATTTTGGTTTTGGTTTGTTGCCCTTTGGGTTTTTGGTTTGGCGTTTTCTTCCCTTGAGTTGTCCGTTCAAGTGGTTTTGGTCTGGAATGGGCAATGATTTTAGGGTTTCCCATGGCGAAGGGGGTGATGATGTTTTCCTCTCACCATTTTGTTTCTTTCCACTGGAATTTGTGCAAACATTGAAAATCAAGGTTGTTTTTCTTTTGCCATCATCCGGTTTAAAATTAAGCTCGTCTCGGGAGGTTAACCCGCTATTGTGTCTTAACACGAGTCTGACGTCCTACCTGTCAAACAAACTACTTTGAGTCATTTTGGTTTCTTGGGAGAGGTTATGGCAAGTGAAAATTTTACGCCCTTCTTCAGCGCCACTGCAATTCTCAAGCCCATTGAAGGCTACATTGCCTGCCAACCAATTGAGGAATTGATGGAAAATCAATCAGAAAGGAAAAGGAAAATGTGCTCAAGAGAAACTATCTGAAAAGAAAAGAAAGAAAAGAAAATGAAGAGAAAATATTATGAATATTGGTTTTGGGAACATACGAGTAACTCCACCGCGGCTATGGACGCCCGGCCGACAGTGGAGCAATATTCGTGAGAATTGTAGCGACAACCTCGTTGGAGCTATGGACGCCTGACTGGCAGCGAGGCAATGTCCAGGATGCTTTTGAAGTTAAGGTACTTACATAACTTGCCATAGTTGACTCCAGAGGTCAAGATGGTTTAGAGACGGAATGAATGCGCGAGGGCTTTGGATGAAGGTGTTTTGATCCAATATCGGATTCTTCTCCCCTTTTGAGTAAAGTTCCTTTTCCGTATGATGGTTTGAGAAAGATTGACCAAGGTTATATTCTCAAAAATGTTTTTCAACACTTTCCCGTGGAGTCGCCAGATGTTGTGACCTTTTCACACATCGCCCCATTCAAAATGGGGACCCCCTAATTTTTGCTTCATTCGGGTCTTTTGGCTTGGGTCTTTCGGTCTGTCTCTCCGTGTCGGTTCTTTCTGTCTGATGATGTACTTACCATTTGACCTAGGTTTGAATTTTGGCTAAGTCTGGAGCATTTTCTGATGAATTAGGGTTTACATTCTTCAGGCTACTTTGAGGTCAAATTGAGTTGGCTAGTCAATTTATGAGCTTAGCACTGCTGTCAGGATACTTCCGGCAGGCTCCCTATGAATTTTCACTATATTCTGACCACTTTCTATTTTTAGTAAGTGCCAATTTGGGGCTTGCTTTCCTAAGATTTTCAAATTCTGACAATTGCACTACATTCTAAGCACCTTGAGCTATTCACTGGCAAAATTTGAGCAGAAACGGACAACTTGCTATTTTTAGCAGTTCTGCCTTTGGAGGCAGATTTAATTTTGCATGTTAAATTTTTCAAATATGCAGGGGATTCTTTGTGGCCAGGTTTTGGGACCTTTACTTGGGTGATATGACATGCAAAAGCGAGACGACAACTTTAGGTTTCCAGCAACTTTGGGCGGACATTGGGGTTATGTAAGTTTCTTAAGCGTATTTAACATTATCTTTGGGTTTTCTAAAACTTGTAACAAGGTAACATGCAGGGCGGGTCCTTTGAACTTACTATTTTAAGTGATTCTTGCATGTTGATGAATTTCACGGGTTTTTACGGGTTTTCTGAATCTCTTTCGGGAGTAGTGTGACATGCAAAATCATCCAAACCCGGTTTGGTTGGCCACTTTCGGATACTTACTATTTTTAGCAAAGTGCGCCGGTAGGCTAGGCAGCTTGAGAATCAGGACCGCAGTGACATGTAAGCGGAGTTGAGCAGAAGCTCATTTGACTGTACAAGATGAATTAAGGTTCAAGCGGACTTGATGAGGGTCAAGCGAATTCCAAAAACTGAAGTATCCCATCATGATCAGCATCTTCCAAGGAGTCCGCTAGTAAAATTTGAAGACAAACAGAGCACTTACTATTTATAGTAAGGCGTTCCTGAAACGGGCTATAAATAGAAAGTCGACATCAGGCGCCAGTGTGAACGGATAAGTCTACTGATGAGGACCCGCGACATTAATTTCAAGTCAAAGCGAATTTATGGAGGTCATGGCGGCGGTTACTATAAATAGTAAACCACCCGAAACATGCCAAAAATAGCGGTGTGCTTGAGGCACCAGTATGAACAGATCAACTTGATCATGAAGACCCCATGGCGCGAATTTCAAGCTGAACGGAGTTGTAGAGGTTCGGAAAAGGAAGCACTTACTATTTTTAGCAGGCCGGTGCAAAGAAATTAGGGTTTTCTAAATTCAAGGGCAGAACACGACAATCATGCAAAGGCAACATCCAGTCACGATAAACACCCTTCAGGCAATCAACACGCCAAATTTGAACTCATTCTAAGCAGTTGCTATTTTTAGTAAGTTGCTAAAAATAGCAGGTACAAGGCAGATATCAGGCACCAACAGCTCAACCACATCCTGAAGTTCAAAACAAAGCAGAAATCAGGCCTTTCAGAGTCAAAAATCAATTCAAAGCACGAAATGTGGAGAACTTTCTAAAAATAGAAAGTTAGGGCAAGCCAGGGTTAGCATGAATGAGTCACCCCAAATCAGGCAGAGAACATGAAATTCACTAAGTTTGATAAAATTTGGGGTCCAGCATCAAAATTCGCCTTAAGAAGCTGAGGATGGATGAAAATTTTGCTAAGGCATGAAAAATGGAAGCTTGCCTAGGTAAATGCGCCCCAAGTTGAGAAGAATGGCTTGTGATTTGACTAAGTGTAGAAATTGAAAGCTCAAGGTATGATTTGCGCCTTTGCTAGAGGAGTGGGCCTTGAAATTTTCTAAGTCATGAAATTTGAAGCTCCAAGGGCAAAATGCGCCCAAGCTTGGGAAGATGTCATGAAGAAAAATCCTAAGTGTTGAAACTGAAAGTAGAGGGGCTTATATGCGCCCAAGCAAGGAGAAGAGGCCTTGAAAATTTCTAAGGCGTAGAAATTGAAAGCTTAGCCTACTAGATGCGCCCAACCTTGAGGATGAGTGGAAAATTTGGTTAAGGCATTAAAATCGGAAGTAGCTACCTCCAAATGCGCCCACTAAGTTGAAGAGGGTGATTAAAAGTTTAAGTGTTGCAAACTTTAAGTAAATGCCTCCATATGCGCCCACAATCCATGAAGACATCAAAAATTTTCTAAGGCACCCAAAGTGGAAGTACCACCTTTAGAATGCGCCCCCAAATGAAAGCTTACCCATGAGTATGCGCCTTAAGGAGAGGATGATTGAAGAATTCTTCTAAGTGTTTCAGAGTGAAAGCTACCACTCCCATATGCGCTCAGGAAGTGAAGAGGCCTTGAAAAGTAATCTAAGGCATTCAAATTTGAAGGAGTCTCCAGATGCGCCTTGAAGAAGAGAGGGTGAAATTTTTTCTAAGTATTGACAAAATGAAAGCACAATGTATCAAATGCGCCTAAGCTTAGGCAAGTGTTTGAAAATGTTTCTAAGGTATCAAAATTGAAAGCTTCAGGGGTTGAATGCGCCCAGCTTTAAGATGAGGTAGGAAAATTTTTCTAAGGCGATAGAACTTGAAGAAGATCCTTCTAAATGCACCCAACTCAAGGGAGGTTTCAGAGAAATTTTCTAAATCAGAAGCTTTGGCATCAAAATGCGCCCAAGGTAAAGAGGGGCATGTGGAGATTTTTCTAAGTAAAAAACTTGAAATGGCATATGTCATATGCGCCCAGCCAAGATAAAGCAATCAAAGATTTTCTAAGGCAATGAAACCTGGAGCTGCGCCTATGATATGCGCCATGGCTGAAGCTGGAGATGGATGGAATGTTGAAAAATGTCTAAGACATGAACTTGAAACATGACCCCCCCTCCCCCTATATGCGCCTTGGGAAAGAAGTGTTGAATTTTTTTTCTAAGTGTGGAAAATCTGAATGCTCATGGGTCCATATGCGCCTAAGTCAAAGGGAGCTAAAAGGAAGACTTTTTAAAAGGCATTGGAATTAAAAACTTATGATGTTATATGCGCCTAGGTTTAGATATGGGTTTAAAAAGATTTTCCCAAGGCATTTAAATTTAAAGTTCAAAGAAGATATACGCCTAGCAAAAAAAAAATCAAAAGGAAATCTTTGCAAGTGGATAAATACGCCCAAGACTTAATGATAAATTCTTTTCTATGGCGTTGGATTTGCTCTCAACACATAAAATTAAATTTTGCTCATACTGGAAATCATTTAAAATTAAAAAAAATTATTTTCCAAAGTTTTAAAATCAAATGTCCCCCTTCGTTTGGACACATGAAATTTTAAAGTCGGAAGATATGTATCATGGGGAAAATTTATTTTGGAGTTTATTTCGGATGGAAAATAATTTTGCCTAGCAATTTAAAATACTGGAGCTCACGATGATTTTTCTAAGGCGCTGGCGAAATAAATAAAATTTCTCAAGTTTTAAATTTTAAATACGCCATTTTAAAAGGGATGAGATTTTAATACTGAAGTAAATCTTAATAAACTTCTCGAAATTACTTCAGTCAACTGGAAATAACTGGCAGTTGGGAGGAAAATTTTAAATTCAAAACAAGGAAAGAATCTCTACTACGAAGCAAAATTTCTATGACGACCGCGATGATAACTGGAATATTCTCTTTGTCATGTCCCCTTCTAGTTGACATCTCTCGAGCACATTAGCTTCCTGGCTTGTTGCACCCCTCAGAGGGTCGATAGGATGGATAGAGGGTCTTGATGGAGCTTGGCTTGGCTCGTAGAGGTCGGGTAAGATTTGGATCGCTTGGCTTATCTCGCTCATTCACATCTTTTTTGCCCGGCTAAGGCTCTTTACGATTTGGCACTCAACAGGACCTCGCCATTTTAGCAAAGATAGTTTGATCATGTGCAAAATCACCCTGCTCACACTTTCAGACGGTTCGCATCGAACGTTTTGAGGGAGCATATTTGATTGATTAATTAAATATTAATTAACCGGAGTTATATAATATAAAGTTATAATATTTTATATTATAACTTAAGTGATTTTGGCTGAAGGGGTCGCCCAACATGGGAAGGGGCCATTTGAGATTATATTTATAATTAAAAATTTGATCAGGAACTATTGAAATAATTAAAAGAGAGAAGTCGAATTATTTAATGATCCCTATTTTTAAGGAATTCGCACTTTTCAAGAAATATAAGGTTTTGCATTGAAAGTCGAGCTCATTATGTTATTGAGTTATTGAAAATTGATCAAGTTTCGTCCAGAGCACGGAAGCCAAGAGTTTCAGTCTCAGAGCATTGGGGAACGAGCCATCTCCAGTGAAAGCAATTCAAAGGTTGTGAAATATCTTCCGATTTATTGCCAGGCAGAGGGATTTCTTCATTCAAAAGAAGTTACAGAGCATCACAGGTGAAATCACATCAGGGTTTTGATCAAGAAATCATCAGGAAAGGGGTTTCTCACATTGGCGCACCTTTTGGTCAAGATCTGGCATTCAAGTCAAAGGCCGTACCTTTATTTCATGCTGCTATTTTAGAGGCCGTACTTTTCTGTACCTGGCCGTACCTTCTCACAGGCCGTACTTTCTTTCTTGAGAAAGGCGCTATCTTATTTGGTCTCCAGTCTTCATCAGCAGTGGCGCCCTTGCATCTGGTATCAATTCAGATCATTGGACGGAGGGAGAAGGAGACATTTATTGCAGCCGTACCAGTTCTATATCAGTTTCAGCTTGCTGCAAATCAGGTTCATTTGGTTAATATTTTATCTTATCTAGCCTGTAGATCTGAGATTTCTTATTGTAAAGGCAGTGGAATAATAATACAAACAATAGTATTGATTTCTGAGTATATTTATGCTAGATCTGGAAGCGTTGTATTAGTTTAAGATTTTTATATCAATTTCTTTCAAAAATCGCATTATCTCTTTATTGCACAAAAACCCAAAAACAGTCAAAAACGCAAAACAAACAAAAAACAGTCAGATTCAGAGTTTAGGGGAAACAAGGGTTTCTTACATTCTCCTAAAATTGGAAAATTCTCGCAAGTAGTGGGGAAATGAATTAATGGCATTTGTTAAACTAGGCATTTGCTTTCTTTCAGCTATAAAACCAAAGCTTTTTCATTTCTTCACGAAATCAAGAGCTGAAAAATTTTGTTGAGGTCAGTGGAGTAATTGCTAAGTGAGTGAGATTTTTGAGTTGAGAAAATTATTTCTCTTAGTGTTGAAATTCTGTTGTCGAGGTTGAGAGTTGCTGAGCGTAAGAAATAAAATCTGGAAGTTGAAGTGCTGAGTTTGATTTTTCAAGAGCTAAAGCGCTTGCCGTCGCAGGTTGCTGAAGCTTAGAGTTTTAATTTCGGAGTTGTATTTCTCGAGGTTTGGAGTTGAAGTTTTAATGCTGAAGTTTTTATTTCTTTTTTAAGCCAACTCCACTTGCTAGCTATCTCACGGAAATTTATTTTTAAAAGTTAGAATTATAATGCTTGCTTTTTGTTTTGCAGATGGCTGAAAGTAGAAGGGGAGATGTTGTTGGAACTAGCAAGACTGAAAATGTTGAAGCTGGCAAAGAAAATGCTTCCAGGTAGGCCATTATCAAACAATTGAATAAGTCTTATTCTGGAATCGAAGTTTGTATCGAAGCTGGGAGGTTTGACTAACACCAACCTCGGTTCTTTCAACCTCAAAGCCTTGAAGAGAAGAATATACGGGCAGGGTGGTAATCCTCCATCGGTGACTTCGCACAACATTGTGAGAAGCGGGTTATATGCAGCAGCCGGTTTCCCGCCAACAATTCGATGTCCAGAGCTTATTATGGAGTGTGCAAATTACTACAATTTAGACCACTGAACGATTATTTCTCCAGAGTGCAAGCTGCTGGAAAATTTCACAGCTGATGCAATTGGCGAAGCATTCAGGATCCTGGCCACAGACAAAATGTTGTACAAGTCCAAGGAGAGAGCTGATAAGATGTATGCTACATCTTTTGATAAGTGTGCTAAGAGGATTAACACTACGTGGATGAGGAAGCCAAAGCCTCCTGGCACCAAGCTGCCAAAGCAAATTATTTTAGAGGAGCTGAAGCAAGAATATTGCGATTTGATCGTGTTGCTCAGTCGGGTTAATGGCAGTCCACATGCATATGCGTTTGAACCGTGGATGTTTTTCTATATCAGCGTGGTACTTGAAGGAAAAGAATGTGGATTGGGCGTAGATGATCAGTGATAACATTAATGAGTAATTCAAGAATCTAAGGAGAATGAAGACGTTCTACGTGAGCTCATATGTCATCTACATGCTGGCTCAAATGACAAGATATAAGGGGTTGGCGTACCAGGAGCCAATTGGGTGTGGTTCCAATCAATTCAAAATTCATGAATCTTGCAAGCAGTTGCATCTCACGAGCACCTCTCACTTCAAAAGAGTAAACAAGGCCTTCACAATGTACATCACGAGAACTCTTTAGTGAAGATTGCAACAAAGAATATCTAAGGAGGCACAGGAGTTGATCAAGGTGTACGGGTTTTGGTTTGTCCAATTCCCAAAGTTCATTTATTTAAGCTTGCCAGGACACCATTCATATGCTTACCGATTACTGAGGTATCCCACAAATAGAATGATAATGCTCGAGGTGTCTAGGCAACTTGTGGCCTATGACAAAATTATAAGGAGGAAGAAAGGAGGTTTGCACTTCCCTATTGTTTCAGGAAACTCACTTGAGGAGTGCCCTTCTTTGCAAGCAGCCAAGGAGGCAAAAGAAGAATTGCAGTTTTATCACCTCACTCTCCATACCAGCCGACAAGACTTTGATCCTCAAGGGAAGATTGGAACTGTACAGGGTGAGGAATATAGGCACCGGGCTCATCTAGAGGATTTTTGGGCGAATGCAAGAGACAAAGATGAAGTCAAAAGGAGAATGTTCTCCAGATTGCCCCTGAAGTTAATTAGAGAGTGCGAGGTGGTCCAGGTTTCGGATCAAGTTGATGAAGATACCAGACTTACACACCCAGACTATGAGTCGATAAAGAACACGCCAATCCCACCACCAGATTGGGCTAAGCCAGAGATTACAGACTTAGACACTTTGTCTATGCCTATCTTGACCTTCACGAGGAGTTGGATGGATGGGCATGTTCATAGGCTGAAGAGAAGATCAATTGCCCTCTCGTACAATCTCATGGGCGATCGGAGGCTGCCAGTGTCAGTAAAGAAGAGGAAACAAATTTTCCAAGTTGCGGAGCCACATCAGGAGGAAGAACCAATTCAGCCTGAGCCTCAGAGAACAGAGGAGGCATCGCCTACTCAGTCGTTGACTCAATCCTCCAGCATACATGAAGTGTCAATGTTTGCAAATCAGAGGGATAGAGTGAATGAAGAATAGGAAATTGGAGAAGTTAACCAGCCGTTGTCAAGAGAACTTGATAGTCAGAGTGCCAATGCTCCTGAGAGTGCAGGTCAGCCATATGAAGGTGAAGAAACAGAGACAAACATTTGCTTTGATTGTGCACTTGAGGCAGCTTTTGAGGAGGAAGACATCGCGGAACCTAACGTTCTAGGTTTTGAGGAGGATAGCTAGCATATGGAGACAGATGAGCCTCAACCTAATGTTGCTCAAGAGGAGTTTCATGAAGTGGAAGCAACAGAGGAGCAGCCCCTTATTGTCTACGACACTCAATAGAATGCTCCAAATTGGCTCTCACGCGAGGAATCAGGAGGATGACACCGACCCGGTGATAGAAATGGAGGAGCTCTTGAATAGAACAAGTGGGTC
>VDFB02385079.1:0-12013 GCA_007258455.2 Sequoia sempervirens | reverse complement strand
GAAAGGATGAAAATCCTGTTGGTGGGAATATAAGCAAAAGATCTAGAAAAGGATGGTTGTTGCACTTTATGAAGTTTTGATCATGGCTTTGTAAAAAGATGGATTTAATGATAGATGCCTAATGTTTTCTAAGTTCTCTATTGTAAGATTTGATTTGGACGAGTAGAGTATTCGATTGCTGCTTGGGGAATATAACTAAAACGGATGCGTTGACTATGGTTATGCCTTTGAGAAAGGGCTCTTCTTTGAAAATAAGCTTGTGAATACAAGGGCTCTATGGCATAATCATCTGAAAGACCTCTAACACAATCATGATACCTATGAAGAAAAGTTCTATATTTAAGTAAAACTTTTCGACTTTGATATAAGAATTTTTGTTTCTTCAATAATTTTTTGTGGTTGAGAGGTTTCTTTGGCTTTTTAATCCTTTTGGAAACAGATTTCTTTACAAACTTTGTAGATTTCCAATCTCGTAACATGAGATTGATCAATATGATAATGAGTGTTTTGGATGATCTTTATCTAAATTAATGTAATGAAAACACATCAAACAAGTTAAAAACGTTTGTTTTAAGTCCTATTCTAAACATCAAGTGTGTAACCAAAATGTTTTTCAAAAATTGTTTTAACAGGTTTTACACATGACAGGCACTTCAAACAGACTCACTCTTAGTTCTCAAGTAGGTCATCATAGCAATCAACAGCCCACATCTTAGAACTGTGTCGACTCACACAGCCGTGTCACCCCCGAAAGGGCGCCCGTGTTTTTGTCTTTTCCAGGTGCGTACTCAGAGTGACGGAAGTGGATACCGGATCCCCTGAGCAAACAATCCTTGGCAGTTATATGGTGAGTATCTTGGGGGTAGATTCTTCCCTCCCCTGCACTATGATTGAGATGATGTTTGGATACTGACTCGGTTAGTTACTACACTAGGTTCGTAGTAAGGATTTCCGTTCGGTGCGGCAAATGATAACCTCCCTCGAGAGACCTCCCTACCTTTAGAACAAAGGCTTTGGGGATGGTTATCATGCACACTACCGTCAAAAGAGGGTTTCCCCAATTTTGCTTTAAATTTTATAGTGGGGTGGAATAGCCTGGCTTTGACTTGAACCCACTTGAGTCGTTCCTCTTGGGTGAGTACTTTTTCCCACAAGAGCAGGCTCTCTACAAGGTTTTAATAAAGCAGTAAATTGCATAAAAGAAAATTGATGAGTTTGGCATTTTGATCACCCAGTTAAGGGGAGAGCATAGGCCTATCACCGAGAACAAAGCAAACAAGGGTTCAATTATTAAGCACCAAAATAAAAATTTTCTAACTAAGTGAAGATGTTGCTTCACATAACAAGAAAATTCAATTTTAAACCCAAATTGAAAGATAAATTATCTATCCTAGGATTGGTTAATTTTATCCTTTAGATGACTACCCTAGGATTGCTTTGTTTTATCCTTTAGATGACTACCCTAGGATTAAAATTTTGCGCCAAAATTACGAAATCATCTGAAATGCTAGCCAAACTTAAACAAATTACAAATACGTGACAGCATTACAAATTCCCAAAAAATTTACTGGCAAACAAATTACATGTGCTGGAAATAAACGCACGGCGCTTAAAACGCACTTCACGGGCGCCGAAAGAAACTTCATCAAAAGGAAACACTTCACTGTGCTACCGAAGAAACTTCATGGGCTTAAAACACTGGCTGGCGCCGAAGAGACTTCACCTGGCGCTTAAACACTTCACGGTTGAAACAATCTTCACTCGCTACCGGAAGATTAGTCACTTACCAAAACACTTCAAGGGCGCCGAAAGATTTCAGTCACGGCCGAAGATTGGGTCACGGGCCAAAACAATCATGGGCCGAAGATTGGGTCATAAGGCCAAACCGAAGTGTTCTTCCGAAAACGTGTCGTCTGCGCTATTCCGCTGTTTTTCCTGTAACCTGTCAAAAAAAACTGCAAAAAAACATTAAAAAGGGGCAAGTGCCCCACGGTGGGTGCCAAAAATGTGTATATGTTTAATTGTTAATCTAAATGAAAACATAAAACACTAAATGAAACCTTAAACTAAAGAAATTGAACTAAATTAAAACAAAATCCTTCAGTGCTGTCCCATTTTCCTCTATCCACAGAGATTCTTTTGAAGCTTTTGACTCTTAGATTGTGTAAGCTTCTCCAAATGGCTGCTGCAGAACGAGTATGCAAAGGAAAACTATTCTATATGTTGATGAAAGTGAAATTATTGATACGGATATGGACAAGGGCTGTGATTATGCACAGGGGCTGTGAGTGAGATGTATCATGATTCTACTGCTATTATGCTATGATTCTATGCTATTGCTATGAAAATGCTCTATGAATGCTAATGCTACTTGCAATTTTCCTATAATTTACTTGCTTAAAATTCTATATCTTTTGGAGCTCCCGACAGCTGTATTTATAGATTTTTGCAGGCTTCATCCTTGCTGGCAAGAATCTATGGCTATGAATTGTCTGGTAAGTTTGAATGGTGAGAGATTGAGAGGTTGGAGAAGAAAATGGGGGAGGTTGAGAGGTTGGAGAGAAGAATGGAAGCCTGTCTTCAACCCACGGGAACAAACCTGCACAGGAACAGATAAATTTAATTTTCTGTTTTGGCAGTTTATTTCCCGGGAGTTGAAGATAAATCCCAAATTAAATAAATATTTAAATTTATTTAATTTTATTTATTGCATTTGATATTTGATTTTTGATTTTTGAAAATTATAGAAGAATTTAATTAAATATTTTTGGAAATATTTAATTATGAATAGATTTTAAATTGAATTGGAGGAATTTTGAAATGATTTTAAAATGAATATTGGATTAGAGGAAATAATCAAATATTTTGGAATATTTAATTATAAATGATATTTAGAAGAATTATAATATTTTAATCTTTATTTGAATAAAATATTCAAACTAAGATTATATGATAATTAATATAAATAAATTGTAACATTTATTTAATTAATTAAGAAATGAATATGAAAAGGTGATTAAATATTTAATCGAAATGAAATCATGAACAATATAAATAAATTATTTAAATTTATTTATATGTAGATAGAATCAAAAGATTTTAATTAAATATTAAAAATATTTAATTAATTACCAGACAATGTGATATGACCATTTTTAAGTGTATACAAGTACATTGGGAGATAAAAAGATTCCTTGGAGAAATAAAAAATTAATTTAAAATTCACATGATTAGCGAATCTTGTGGATAAGACAAGGTTTCAAAGGGAGAGGTGGAAAGTACCTTGGATAAGACAAGGTGCCTAAAAAGGTAAACACTTGTCACATGTGACTTGATGTGACAAGTCAAAGATTCCATGGGGAAGAGTTCACATGTGACTTGTTGTGACAAGTCAAAGATCACATGGGGAAGAGAAAAATAAATTTAATATTCCTTGGAAGGATAAAATGAATTAAAAATTTCTTGGGAGGTTGATTAGGCTAATTAATGAAGGATTAGAGGATAGTTAGGTGGCTAAAAGAGATTAGGTGCCAACTTGTAAAAGTTGGAGGATGTGACACATCCTAATAAAGGATTATGCATGTGCACATCTCTAATAATGAGATTATAAGATGGATTAGGATTAGATAAAAATGATAGAGGATGTGACATATGAGGAATTAAATAAATATCATTTTTATTTAAATAAATGTTATATTTATATAATTCATTTGATGAAAGGGGGAAGGTAATTAATTATTTAACTAGATACCTTAGGGATTATAAGAACTTTAGAGGTATTAATTAAATAATAGTGATATTACTTAATTAATGTAGAAAAATAAATGTTTAGATGAAAATGGATAAATTTGGATAAATTAAGTGTCCAAATTTAGGTGTATATAGTACCAAAATGGGGTTTGACCAAGGTAAACTCCTATTCACCAAAAACAAACATTTTTATCTCTTGTGTGTGTGATTACAGATTTAGGTTGAAGAAGGATCGGAGATCTTTTGAAGAGAAAAATTGAGAAATTTTTAAATTTGCAAAAGTTTTCATTTTCTCATGAAAACTCATATCATGAAGTTGTTTTAGAGTTTTGACACTAAAATCGAAGAATTTGGAAGTATAGAGATAGGACCAGAAGCTCCCAAAATTTGCAAAAGAAACCCCACCAAAGACCCATTTTCCCATGGGAGAATGAGTCCTAGGTAGGCTTCTAGAAACAACATTTTGTGAAAGGTACACAAGATTCTCCCCTTCTCATATTTGCATTATGTTTTTTGTTTCTATTAGCATTGAGTTTCATCTTCAAGATCCAAGTGTTAGATGGAATTTTGGTGTTGATTTTCTATTTTTAGTTTTTCTCCCCAAAGTGGTGTTTGACCTTGGTCCCCATCCTTCAAGAAAAAAAAACTAATAGATTCCCAATCCATTGAATTGATTCACCTAGAAAAGGGTTGTTAGTCAATTCTTTGTGGGGATCTCATTTCTTGAATGAGTGAGGGAAGATAGGTTACCTTAGTTTTTATACTTTTCTATCAATTTTTGTAACCCATCATATTTTTCTTTCATTTCACTTAATAGCCATTCAATTTCTTGACCTAGTATTGGAAAGCATAAATCATTACAATCCCCAAACATAGGAGGTTAGGAAAAATGACAATCAGTTGGTGGTGAAAATTCAAAGGGATACTTTCACTTTTTCCCTAAATATCTCAAATAGAGAAGCATACATAGGTTTTTATTTTACTTCTTCATATTGTGATTTTTAAGAGAAGAATATTTAGTATAAAAATGTGATTGCTAAAGAATGGTTTGCCACACTAAATAATGGAAATTTATGTCTACCCAAAAATCTATGTAGGAATCACTTTGTAGATGAATTTTTTTGACATAATTATGCTTTTTCATAGGTTAAGAGGTAATGAGAGGTCTCATGAGTTTGAAAAATGGATGTACTTGTTTGTGCAAATCATTATTCAAAGAGATCAGTTCTTGGATTAGACACAACTTATCAATGATCTAATGCATCATATGATTATCCACTTTTCCCTCAATAAATTTCTTTACATGTCCTATTTGATTTATGTTATTTCTTCTACTAGACCTTGGCCTAGATTGAGGCCAAGTGCAACTCAACATCAAGAAGTTGTATTTTTTATTATTATGATAATTTGTAATTAGGGAAAAACTATCATCATCATAGGAGGGTTGATGATACATTTACCATGACGATGGTTTGAGAGATCTAAGAGGATATTGGTTTGAGAATCACTCCAAAGGTAAAACAACTAATTGAAACCTATAGGAGTCACTTTATATAGTTTCAAAGGTTTTTGTATATTAGTGTGACCAACAAATGTATTATGGGCTAACTACACATGATCCATGAGGATTCAAAACACATTTAAGCCACTATGCATCATCCCCAGTAAAATCAATCAATGTAAACTAAGCTAAGAATACATTAAAACTAACATTCAAAACATTAAATCTCAATAAACATCTAATCTAAGCCATTGAAACTTATCCTATTGGGGGAGTGGTGACACATTGATGTGGAATGGCGACCCTTTCTCAATCCCTTAGATAATGAGCTTCTTTCAATTGATTCTATTGAAGAGAATTGACAAAACTAATGAAAGATTGATGCAGAGTAGGGTGGATGATCACTAACTAACTTAAAAACTCAAACCTTTCAATCTTAGAACCTTAAATTTATGGGTTTCTCTCACAATCTTACCATTCTCCTAGTAGTACTCCATAAATGGTTTTTCCCACACAACTTTCCTAAAATAATTCAAACCCAAAATATAATTAAATATTTAGATACCCTTTATCATCTTTTACAACATAACTCAATTGTATGTAGGGTACACAAGGTCCAAATTTATACTCCTACACTTTGAACTAGGTCTAATTAGGCTTATTCCACTAAGTCACAATAAGGCTTTCACAATCCAAGGTTCAAACCTTCAAGGAAATGGCTCAAACATGTCCTAAATGGTATTTCCAAAAATTTCCAATCACTATAAACCAATTCCCAAGAGATTTTTACCAAACCCTAACACCTATGTTATTCGTATGCCAAAAAACATGAGGTTTACAAGCTAGGGAATCACCAAATTTGCACTTCCCACCATCCCCTAATCCTGCAACTTCAAGAACACAAAAATAAACATGTCTACACCAACTCCATTGAGTTTAAGGCCTGTTCACTAGTGGAATGGGAAGAAATCCATGATCTTTTTTCAAAACCTACCCAAGTGAGGGTTTCAAACCATTTTCAGTAAAATTGCTCTAACTTTCTCTAATCTTACTGAAAAAAATAAAATCAATTACAACAAAAAATATATTCAATTCATTATCTATTACAATTAAACCTAATCACTTTTAGGCTGTACAAGACCTTACCACACTATTTAGTAGCAAATTAATGCTTCTAAAATGCATAAAATAATGTTTCTTTATTGCTCAATCTTCAAAATGCACACTAGAACCTTTTATTTTCCTTCACAAGGCTTATTTAAACATTTTCAAGCCAAAACTAACCATTCACTACTAAATTTTGAAATCCAACCGCTCAACTTCCCCACAAAATGAAAAAATGCAAAAGTTGCTTTGACAACTTTTTGCAAATTTTACCATATTTACAAAATGGAATCCAAAATGACTCAAGAAACCTTATACACATAATAAATGGTCTTCAAGACCTTATTGCAAGAAAAAACATGACTTAATAAAAAAACTAACATTAGACCCCATTTGCACCATGAAGGCCCAGGTGCCCTGCACCATACTCCCTGGGAAAAATGAACTCAAGTCCCTTTGAAGACAATGTTGCATCAGTAGATTCAATCTTGTTCATGTAATTCTCTGACCTCCAAGTGACATATCCATTTGGTAAGCCCTTCTAATGGACTAAATACTAGAAATAGGCATTGTACTTTGTGTTTTTGAATTCTTTGGCACCTAGGTTATGCTCCAACTTCAGAGACCTATTTGATGGTTGATCCTTGACTCCCTCACCTAAATTTTTTGTTGAACCTTCATCAATACCTCCTCCATCCTTGTAATGAGCTTCCTTTTTATTCACTTTGATTGTGTGCTTGAACTTTTCCACTTTCCTTTGCAATTTGTCCTTGACCTCTTCACCTTTATTTCCCATCTCTTCCATCTATTGTTGTATCCTTGTAATTGTTGGTTGATTATGCATACTAACCTTTGAAATGAAAGGAATACAATTACCAACATCCCATTTTGAAAGAAATGAATGTAGCACTCCTATTATCATAGCAACATACTTCTTAACCGAATCTAGAATCTCCAAAATCAATTCATCCTTGAACTTCAACACTATAGATATTGACACTAACTCAATATCATTTCCCTCAAAAATCAAGTTATTCTTCATGTTTGCTATCATAATGTCTAGGTTTAGAAGTGGTTGCAAATTCCATGTTCCCCTCTTCTTTTACTTTTATGAACTCCTTCGTACCTACCATCATCACATTAACTCCCTTAGTTTGTCCTTTATCCCCCTCTTTCAATGGTGTCAAGGTATAGGAAATCCCATCCTTTTCTATCTCATAAGTATTCCTCCTTCCATCATACATCGCATGCCTATCAAATTGCCAAGGCCTCCCTAACAACAAATGGCATACATCCATGGCTAGTATGTCACATAAAATTGTCTTTTTACCCTCTTATATTGAACTCCACTAAAAGTTGTTCATTTACCAAAATATATTGACCCTCATTTAACTAGAATCTTTGTAAGGAGTAGTATGCGGTATCCTAGGCAACTTAAGTTTTTCAATGATCTCAACTAAAACTATATTATTTGTACTTTCTGAATCAATTATAACTTTACAAACCTTACCCAAGTAGTTACAAGTTTTCTTGAAGAGATTCTTCCTTTGTGGTGGCTCCTTTTCTACTGATGCCTTGATGAGAGTCCTTACCATGAGCGATTCACCCACTTTTGGAGTAGCATGCTATGATGTTGAGCCCACACTCCCACAATCATCTCCTTGAATAATTTGATTTCTCCTTTCTCCTCTAGTTGAATTAGTGGCTTGATCCTCATTGCATTGTTATGCTTGATATCCAAACTTGTTACATTGATAGAACCTTCATGTGAACCCACTAGATCCTCTTTCTTGACCTCCAAATCTGCCTCTAAAGTTTGATCTTCCTCCTCTAAATTCACCTCTTGCATCAACAACTTTGTCTTAGACTTTGGTTGTATCTTCTTGGCTCTCAAGTGACTACCTTGGATTATAAAATGACCCTCTTCATAAGGAATTGTTGCCTCTTCCCCTATTTTGTTTTTCTTTCCTTCTCTTTAGCTTTTCCTCATCCATAATTTTCATTTGATAGCATTCTTCAACCGTCCTTAGGTTTTCCACAATAAACTAATCTTGAATGATAAATCTTAACAAATTGAGATACCTAGCTACCTTATCCACATCATCCTCCATGTGACCTGCTCTTATACTCAACTTATAAAACTCATTAGTATAGGATTTGACATCCATATCTCTTTATTTTAGACCTTGAATTTTTTTTACAATTGAATTGCATAATCAATTGATAAGAACTTACCCGTAAGCTTAGCCACCATTCTATCCTAAGAGAAATTTTTTGACTTCCCTTTCTTCCTCCTTTCAGTTTTCTCATAATCCCACCATAATAGGGCATGGCCCTTCAATTTTGTTTTTTCCAACTTGACCTTTTTTTCCATAGGTATATCTTCATATTCAAAGTAATTATCAAGTGCTGCAATCTAATCTAAAAGCTCTTCATTATTCAAATTACCTCCATATATAGGTACACCCATTTTGACCTTGTGTTTATCTTTTTTGAATTCTCTCAGTAGCTTGGCCATCCTCTACTCATTAGGATGCAATTCCTCTTCATCTTCTTCATTCTCCTCTTCCCCTTCTTCTTCGGGGTCACTTTCATCACCCATGACCATACCTCTCCTCTGACTAGTTTCAACAGCCTCAAGCCTTTCTACCACCATATCTTGCAATTCCTTCAATATTCTAATATCTTTTGTAGTCGTCTATTTCATCTCATTCATTTCCCTAGCCATAGGGTTGCACTTTGGATGCATCTTGCTCTCTTTCTCACTTCACACTTTCCATTTTATAGAACTACCTATGACCTAATACCAATTAGATGTAGAGTAGAGTGGATGATCACTAACTAACTCAACAACTCAAAATTTTCAATCTTATAACCTTAAATTGATGGGTCTCTCTCACAATCTTACCATTATCCTAATAATACTCCACAAGTGGTTTTTCCCACACAACTTTCTTGAAAGACTTCAAACCAAAATATAATTATAGATTTAGATACCCTTTATCCTCATTTACAACATACCTCAATTGTAGGTGGGGGTGCTTTGGAACACAAGGGCCAAATTTATGCTCCTATGCTTTGAACTAGGCCTAATAGGCTTATCCCACTACATCAATAAGGTTTTCACACTCCAGGGTTCAAATATTCAAGGAAATTGCTCAAAAATATCCTAAATGTTCTTCCAAAGAATTTCCAATCACTACAAACCAATTCCCAATAGCTTTTTACCAAACCCTAACACTTATGTTATTCCTATGCCAAAAAAACATGAGGTTTTCAAGCTAGGGCATCACCAAATCTGCACTTACCACCATCCCCTACTCCTAAAAATTCAATAACACAAAACTCAACATGTCTACACCAATTCCACTAAGTTTAAGGCCTGATCACTAGTGGAATGGGAATAAATCCATGATCCTTTGTCAAAATCTACCCAAGTGAGGGTTTCAAACAGTTTTCAACAAAATTGTGCTAACTTGCTCCAATCTTAATGAAATCAAATGAAATCAATTGTAACATCACATAGAGTCAATGTATTATAAATTCCAATTAAAAACTGATCACTTTCAGACCATACAGGGTTGTACCACACTATTTAGTAGCAAATTAATGCTTCTAAAATGGGGAAAATAGTATTTCTTTATTGCTCAATCTTCAAAATACATACCAGAATATTTTCTTCACCTCCACAAGGCTTATTTAAAAATTTTCAAGCCAAAACTAACTATTCACAACTAAATTTTGAAATCCAATTGTTGAACTTCTCCACAAAATGCAAAAATGCAAAAGTTGTTTGACAACTTTTTGCAACTTTTACCATATTTACAAAATGGACTCCAAAATGACTCAAGTTACATCACACACATAATATATGGTCTTCAATACCTTATTGCAAACAAAATATTAATTTAGTCACAAAAAAACTAACATTAGACCCCCTTTGCACCATGAAGGCCTAGGTGCCCTGCACCAAAGATGTGTATGAAAACATGATTTAGAGCTATCTTAACATGATGAAAGTTTTTTTAATGTGATATATGTTAAGATGATCTATATGGGTGTATGCAAATATATTCTAAATGTATGCAAGGTTTGAAAGATTAAAATCCTAATTTCAAGGTATACTAAATGGATGTAACTAAGTTACCATGGAAGCCATTAATTGAAGCTAAGCTAATATGATGCAAGAAATTAACCTAAAATGCCTTTTAAAACATGAAATATGAGTGCAAGATGAGAGTGATTTTAATATCATGAATTTACTAGTAAAAGATGGATCCATTTGTCTCCAAATAGTGACCTATTTATAGGAGGACAAATGATAAATGAAGGGCTAAGATTTAAAAATTTAATCAATGGTCAAAATGGAAGGAAGATGGATGCATGGATCATGGATTCCCATCAAGGGTTGAGGATGCAAGATGAATTTTATTGAAGGGAATACATTCATCCAAACAAACACACTTCCAAAACTTGCACAAAAAGCTTTGTTGAAAATTTGTTACAAAAAGGAATATTTACTTTTTCAAATGAGTGAAGAAAGAGAATATTCTCAAAGAATATTGTCATGGGTGAGGAAAATTAGATATTTAGTTAGTTAAAACAAAATTTAATTGTGTAAAGGAGAAGGAATATTCCATAAGAATATTCATTTTGAAGGAATGTGCAAAGGAGGAACATTTCATTGCAAGTGGGAGAATTTAGGATTAATTAGTAATTTGATAATTAAATAAACTTTTAATTGTGGAAATTAGGGGAATTACATGACATTTATTAAATAAATAATTTAATGAAAATGGGGAAAATTATATGATATTTAATTAAATAATTAAAATTATTTAATTAAATGAGAGGACTTAGCATGTTAAATTAAATGTTTTGGTTTATTCAATTTAACAAGACGACGGGTTAGTGCAAGAGGGGGTGAATTAACCTAATTAGGTCAATTAGATTAATAGATGGAAATGATGCAATTAATTAACTAGCTAGGCCAGTTTAATCAATTAAACAAAAAAGGGATCATGGGTTTTAGGATGAAGTGATGTTAGTATATCTGATTCGAGTGCATGATATCATTCAGGATATTTTTGAGTGTCTACATTTTGATCCTCTTTGAAGTGAGGTACCTACTAAGTTGATCCAAAGACTAACACTTTTCAAATTAAAACTACTACTCAAATCAAAAAATATTTTTTTTCTAATTTTTAGATGCCCCACTATTGCCCCAGTGGAAGGAATAAACTGGTTCCTTGCCCCTTAGAGAAATTAGGTGGAAATTTTAAATTTTGGGTTGATTTCTCGAAAAAGGTTAAATATAGGTGCAGGTGCTAAAAGAGGCCCCAAGATGCCAAAAATGGCCTCATAAATGTAAAAATATGGTTCAAAATAGGTTGCATAGGGTGGAAATAGGTAAAACAAGTCAAAACCCTAGCTTTTGGCTCAAATTAGGGGAAAAAACCCTTATTTTTAGGCTTAAATAGGTGGGAAGGGTTGCACTTCCAATTCATTTATGCATTAAAACTTGAAAAATTTGTGCATTTTAAGCTCTAATCTTCTAAAGAAATGGTAAAATAAGTGCTTCATCTTCACCTTTCAGAGTACGTTTAAGAGTAGGTTTAAGAGGACCGTGGTATGTGACTTAAAACCTACTCGATTTTT